>RAOH01000224.1:0-48618 GCA_009804965.1 Neurospora sp. FGSC 26632 | reverse complement strand
CACGAGATCGGATGCCGGGTCGGCCACGTTGGTCGCCGGGTCGGGGTACTGTAGCGTTTCCTTGCCGGGATAGACAGGCCACGCGGCGATGTGGATCTGCTCGCCCATCGAGACGTTGAGCGCCTTGAGGAACGGGTTCATGTTCTCCCAGCAGTTGAGCTGACCGAGCCGGCCCAGCTCGGTCGGCGTAACCGAGAGGAACGTGTCACCCGCGCCGTCTCCGTAGACGAGCTTCTCGACATGGGTGGGCTTGATCTTGCGACGGAGGTTGATGACCTCGCCAGTGGGATCGATGAGAGCTTGCGCCAGGTAAAGTGTGGCGTGGTCGATTTCCGAGAAGCCGAGCGACACATAACTGCCCAGGTGAAAGTGTTGTGTGAGCTTTATAACGGATCATCATCGAGGTTGGGGCCGGTGACCGGATACATACATTTGGTTGTCCCTAGCAGCCCTTCTAATGCGCCGAAACTCGTCCGAGTCGACGGCCATCGAATTCTCGCGGTATTTCTTCAGCATAGGCAACGACTGCTGGTAGTTGACCTTCCACATCCAGTATGGATAGCCCGGGATCCATACTTCGGGAAAGGCAACGAGCTTACAGCCGGCCTGACCCGCTTCGTTGATGAAGTCGATCGTCTTTNCTCGCGGTATTTCTTCAGCATAGGCAACGACTGCTGGTAGTTGACCTTCCACATCCAGTATGGATAGCCCGGGATCCATACTTCGGGAAAGGCAACGAGCTTACAGCCGGCCTGACCCGCTTCGTTGATGAAGTCGATCGTCTTTCGAACGCCTCCCTCGAGATCGAACCAGCACGGCTCAGAAGTGACCTATTTTTGGCGTCAGATAGGTAGTCGGCTGAGGCATTCTTTCTCTGACATACCGCTGCGGCCTTGTACTTGGTAAGGACCATGCTGGAGGATTGACGGAGGAGTTGTATTGGCGAGATGGATGTTAGTGAGTGAGGACCTGAGGATGTGTGACCGATGATGATCGAACCTCTTGCGGAAATGCGCCGCCTTATATACCTGGTGCTGCCCTCATTCGATACACGGCTGCCATCCATCGGCTCTACCGGTAGATGACGCCGTGGTGGTCTGATACCTCGCGCAATTCTATCGCTCGCTTAGGGAAGTATACCTGTGTTACCACGCTCAACAATCATGACACATACTCGGTGGGTCGTGGCCATAGAGTGAATACTTATCGCACACCGAGGGGCCGGGAGCTGCTTCAGAATGTTCAGAGCCTGTTTCACGTTTCCTTCGCTGGTACAGGCCCGTCTAGATATAATCCCAGTGCTTCGGAAGTACCCGAGCTGTGGATGAGGCCCAAAAACGCTGAGAGCTGGGAGCTACGGCCTGGCATGGCGAGTCAGCAATAATATAGTATTCCCGATTTCGACCGACCGTTCGGATTCTCAGCTTCATCTTGTTGCTTGTAGGTGGCGATTGTCCGACTACGGCTACCGGTTCTACCCGGCATTTGAAATGCTCCCGGGCCCTCCCCCCGGCCCCGCACCGGCCCCACACCGGCAGGCTCCGAGCGCCCAACCTGTACAATCTTGCCTTTTACGAGCCCTGCAACCCCGCCTTTTAGTATCACCGTTGCATTAACCCGATGGTATTGACGGTTGCTGCCCGTTGGACACAGCAGGAAGGTCATGTCGGTGCAGATCCGGGGTGTAGTGAAAGAATACATTTGGATACGTACTAAATCCAAACAGCATGGTAGTAAAGCGGGATTAACCGGAAGCCTAATTTGGAAATATTCAGTGAAACATATAGGCTCTAGGGACAGCCATGTTCCGCTCCCTAGAACTCCCGAATGTAAGGGTGCAGCAGAACGGAATGCAAGTGCTGGTCTAAGAGAGTAAATTAAGGTTATACGAGGGGAAAAAGAGAGAAAGGTAGCACGCGGAGCGTGTCACGGTACAGGGCGTCCTTAGGTATAGTGTATGAAATCCGTTGTTGCGGGGCAGGAATAAGTAGGGTCGTAGAGAGCCTAACTTGCTGCTGGCCGCCACGAGCTGTCTGTCGCTGTTTGGGCAATCCCGTGACACATTGTCACGATACCGACCTAGCAGAGGCTTTGAGAAGACGTATTATTGCACGAAGAGAAGAAGATTAGAAGAGAGTAGAGAAAATTCTGCTCCCCAGCTCTGTACATGAACCAGGTGGTGCCATGAGTCGAGATGAGACACGACTGGAGAACTGTGGCGTTGCGGTGCCGGAACGCCGAGGGTTCGGCAGCATGACATCTGGTGCCGTGACACACATTCTCACCTTTTCAGATCCGTACGGCCATTCGCGCTTCAACCGCTGAAATAACGCATCGATCTGGCCGTCTAGAAGCCTAACGATGTATAAAAGAAGATTTCGTCGAATTTGTCACTGCCTCTAAAGAGAACCGCCGATTGAGCTTCCTCCAATTCTCTCTGTGGTTCGGAATACATTCACCCTGAAATATATAGAACTGTAAGTCATCGTCGTATCTCGGTCACGTAGGGTTTAGGTTTCCATGTAAATGTTTGCGCATGTATCTTATACCCAGAAGTTGCATGCAGTACGGAAGCAGGTCGGTTTTGACAGCAGGTTTTCCCTACACACAGAGAACACACTGCAAACGCATGGAAGTTCTCCTTATAGAAAAGATGTGGAATGCACATAGTCATATACAGACATCATCCTACATCTGGCTGAGCAACGTCTGGTGACCATGGGCGCATGTACTGTGATTAGGATGGCACCATGTGGAAGGTTAGACGAAATCGGGCGATCCTCCCGTGTGCCAGAGACATTTGTTCGTATGATTTACACAGAGGCCAATTCGAATTCGGTGGTTTTGTCGATTGCCTACCTGGCGAATCAGGGATGGAAATTTTCTGTTGAACGGTCGAGAGCCTGCTGTTAATGTGTCCATATTAGATATGTGGAAATAATATCACTTACACCAGGGCATACATAGTGATAAACCACTCGAGTATTGTAATAGAACTTTCAAGGTACCAGAAAGAATTCAAAATGTCACATTGGGAAACATAGGCGCAAAAGATATACAAGGCAACAACTTCTCATTTGGAGGGTAATTGACCTATATAAAAAGCTCGTAGTCGTGATCGACATTATTTTCCTCATCCTCCCACTACCACGATGGGGTATCATGTCGTTACCGCTCATCTTACTGACTGAACTTTCGTTCGTAACGAAAAGGGAACGTGGTATAGGTGATACATGCTATGATAGTACACAAGAGAGAAAGAGGTATCCTCGACTCACTAAAATAAAAAGGAAAGTAACAAGAGTCATAAAAGTCGTGAAAGCCATCAAGCCATAAACGCCACCGGAGTTTAACTTTTTAGCCAGACACCGACAGATTAGATGCCGCTATAAGTCTCCTGGTGGGTCTTGATGCTGTTCCTCCTCTCGCGGTGGTGTCCGTGGTCATCGTGCTCGATGATGGGCTCGCCAACGTTCTTGCGGAGAACAGAGGGAGGGACCTGAGCAGCGTCTGTGGGATCCTTGTGGGCGAGGTTGGAAGTGTGAGGTTGTCTTGAGAGAAGCTGTTAGCTTTCGTGTTACAAGGACGCCACAGGCCGACCTTAAAGAGGATGTTCAGCCACGGGCAAGGTAATTCACGATTACTTACTTACTGTTGGTAGGTCTTGTTACCGCCGACGGTCTTGCTTCCATCGAGGTCAGAGTCGACGCGGGGGTCGAGCTTGTTGGCCATGTCGGAGCTGTGAGGGCCAGCAGTGTTGGGGGCGGGACCAGGGCCGGAGTGGTGGCCGAGGTTGGCACGGCCATCACGGTCGGAGTCGATACGGGGGTCAACAGCGTTGGCAGCGCGGCTATCATGGGGACCGTGGGTACCAGTGGGAGCACCGTGGGTGCCGGTCACACCGGTGTGGCCGGAGCCAGCAGCGGTAGAGTGTGTGTTAGAGCTGAAGGGATGGTTCTGGCGGTCGTGGGTGCCAATGGTGCCAAAGGTACCGGTGTTGTGAGTGCCAGTGGTGTTGCCAGCGGTCCTGGAGCCGTCACGGTCAGAGTCGACGCGGGGGTCGAGAGCGTTGCCGGCACGGGAGCCGTGAGGACCGTAGGCACCCTCGGAGGTACTGTGAGTGTTGGAAGAGCCGAAGGTGTTACCAGTGGTGTGGGTACCGTGGGTACCGGTAGAGCCAAAGGTGTTGCCGGTGCTGTGAGTGTTGTAGCCGGTGTTGTGGGAACCGTCACGGTCGGAGTCGACACGAGGGTCTAGGGCGTTGGCGGCACGAGAGCCGTGGGGGCCATAGGCGCCCTCGGAAGTGCCATGTGTGTTGCTGGTGTGAGTGCCAGTGTGAGTGCCGGCGTGGGTACCGGTGGTGTTGGAGCCAGAATAGGTAGGGTTACCGCCGAGAGTGTAGGCCTCGGGGTGGCCACCGCCGTAAGCGGCGTGACCACTGCCGTGCTCGCCGTGGCCGGCAACCTTACGGTGGGAGCCGTCCATGTCGGAGTCTACACGAGGGTCGGCAGCGTTGGCAGCGCGGGAGTTGTGGGGGCCGGCAGTGCCTTCAGGAGCGCCGTGGTGAGCAGAGTTATCGCTGTGGACAGCCTCCTTGATCTTGTTGATGATGCCGGACATATTGGATGATGTTCTTATGTGCTAGGTGTGTGTTGGGGGTATAATGTAAAGGCAATTGGGGTGTCAAAGTGTTTGTTGTTGTGATTGTTGGTCAGGTTGATTTGAGTCTGTAATGATGAATCGGAAGTGTAGTTTAAGATCGGGAGAGGAAGATGTTCTTTATATACCAAACTCGACTTCACTTTTCGACTGAGGAAGGCGTATGGGAAAGGGGACTATGGCGTAAGGACGGAGGGAGCCATGGCATCATCTCAATCCAGTTCTTGGACGGCAGCCAAGGCTACCAGGTACCGTAGGCAATGGAAGGTGAGGCCGGCAGGGAACGATGCATCTGATACCGGTACATGCTGTTCCTGCTTGGCTATGCCTGTTGGCCGTGTACCTATGCAGGACAACAAGGCAGGTAACAGGACGTGTAAGTGGTACGTACTCAGGCCCATTCACGGTCGTCTTGTCCGGTGTCGTCATCGGGGCGTGGGTGCAGACCAGACGAACAAGGGCTGCGGCAATAACGCCATATGGGGCAAAGGAGCAGCTGTTGGTGTTAGCCAATGCTCTCCCGTCAGGAGTCGAACATGAAAGCGGATTCTGACAGATGTGAAAGAAAAGATGGAGGCAAAGACGTCATGCAAAGAGGGTCCCGTAACTGATCACAGCCATGATTGACCATGCTTTGTGGCTGTGACGTGGAGTTTTTACACATTTTGTGCAAGTCGAGCCTCATCTGGATCGGAATAATGGGAAGTGACAATCAGGGCCAGGATCATCTGGATGGAGCTTCACAAGGGAGCTTCAAGGAACTGAAACAAGCAGGTCCTTACATGTCATTGGTTAGAGAATATGTATTGTGTCCACCGACGACCAGACCGGCAACGGGCATCTCAAAAGGACCATCCGTCAGCTCCTACCAACTTTCCATGTTCCGTTGCCAAGAAGTGTGTCGTCTTCTGTTCAGCTTCTATAACAGTCAAGATCTTCAGAGTCACCAGGGCAGATGAAGCAACAAAAAGCCGGCCTGAAAAAGGTAATTTTGATATTGCCATTCGGGAAAATCCAGGTGATTGCTGCCTTCTATACCACCGATCTGCCGTCACACATGCCGTTCCCATGGATAATACGAACTGTTATTGACGGGATTGCGACCGTGTTCCTGTTGTAGCTCTAACCGACAGGAGCTTCTTGTTGGAAGTCAAACGGAAGTCAATGCCCCACTAGCACTACGTCATAGTGCCCCACTTCAGCCCTACACCAATGACGCAGCTTCACTAACAAATTCCAGACGTTGGCTCAGGCTGGAGACAGATTCAGTCTCATACGATCTAGACCAAGAAAACATCACGATCAACAGGATATCTACGCAAAGCGGTATAGTTGATTGGATTCTGGAAGAGTTTCAGGTACCACGCGAGGCCAACAAACAAGCAACATGGCGGCTAATTATAACTTTCCGGCCCGTTTTCCGTCATTATCATCCCATGGTAGGAATGGGTCTCCATACTGTGGTTTGGAGCGAAAGTAAAAACCCCCCTGTCAGGTACTTTTCTGCACGGACAATATGCGTTTTGGACTTACCCCACCTAATTAAACTTGCCCATCATACCAAGTAAACGTCCGTCATCCCATTTGTTATTCAAGGGTAATCCAGATCCATTCATTCTCGTGGTATTGGGTATCATTTCCGTCCATCAGTATGCCACAAAAACTACAACTGTTGTAGTAGAACGAAAAGAAAGCAGGCTGAGAATTTTGCCTCAGAAGTCATCATGTCATCCGTCATATCTTGTCATAGGCGAATTGAACCTTAGACGCGAGAACGGTACCAGCGGCGACGACGGTAGCCCGCATCAACGGGAGCGCGGGTATGGCGACGGACCCAGTAGAGACTATCCCACATGTTAGCTTCTGGAGAGATATCAAGTCCCCAAGGAAACAAACTTACCCAACCAGAGCACTAACAAGCCAGCAAATGGCGCTGAGGAAGGCAAAAGCAACCGTAGCCTTCCACTCACCACAGCCCACACCATCAAACCCAACATTGTCCCAATCAAAGACATACCTGCCCACTAGTTAGCTCCCTCCCCTTCCTACTGGCGAGAACCGGGAACACTTACCCACAAGCCCCCTTCAACCAATTAACCAACAACCCAAAGCTCACAAACCACATAATGGAAATGACCAAATCCATAGGCCAATGGATGAACGAGCTCGAGAATGGGAACAGCCAGATGATGGCGAAGAGAATGGACAGGCCCGCCACCACTTCGGTGTAAATGTGTCGACCGAGATCCCATGATGAGGTGCCGCGCACGGCGTGCAGGAAGCGTCCATTGAGGGCGGCGACGATGGTTGCGAAGGCGAGCTCCGCGAGGCGAAGGATGATGGACATAATGTCTACCAGGATCATCTTGGGCGGGTTTTAGTCTGACCTGATCGTTGATGGTGGTATTGGTCAAAAGTGAATTTGTGAAGATAAACGCCGAGTTATCTTCCGTTATATTCCACTTTCTAGGTGGTGTCGACTTGTTGACAATGATGTTGAAAGAAATGACAAAAAAAAATTAAAATTGTCAGACTGAATCACGGACGGCTATGGGAGGTAACGACAAAGATATATCACCACCACCACATCAAGTCACTGCTCTTATTTCCCACCTCACCTCAACCTGACTATGACATGACAACCCGTTTCCTTCAAACCGGGCATCAACACACCCTCTAAACCACACCACACCACACCGCACATCACGGCATACTAACATCAGCCAAGTCCTCCTTTATCACCATCCTTTCCGATATCATGCTTCATCCAAGCTCAATCAAAGTTGCCAGTCCCTTTGGGTCTCAGGGTCCAGTAAAGGAGGGAAGAATCTCGTCATGGCCAAGGTCCCCTTTTCTTGGCACTGACTATTCTCATGTCAACACTTCCTTGGCTCACGTTTCTTTTCGGTGATTTTCACGTTCCACGTTTCAGGTCCCTGCTCCATTCTTGCACGTGGTTGTGTCCATGTACGCATTGGCCTGTAAACAACTTGTGGTTGGTCACCGGTACTTTTGGCCCTCCTCCTTCCATGTTCTCTGCCTTGTTCCTCCTCCTCTCGGCACTCGTCTCAGACCTCCGGAGCCAGTAACGGGAGGCCTCATCACTTCTCTACGTGTGACAAAAAACAATGCCGGAACGAATTATCCAATCGTATCACGATCACAAGAACAGGGCAAGCCTGACTCGCTTCCAACAAAGTCCAACCAGTCCAACAAGTCCAACAAGCATTCACCTTAAAATTTTTTGGGAAACTCGATACCCGCCCGCTTTGGATGAGGCCGACAAGAACCAATAATTCTTGACGTCAAGTTCGGAAGTTGAAAGGACGGTGGCCTATGGTCGGCATAGGAACGGCTGGGACGGCTGGGAAATGGGCTGGCAGATGCCGGGTGGTAGTCTAAAATGGGTTTGGGATGAAGTCATAGCATGGAATTCGTGGATTACCATTGGCCTGATCTTTGTATGCCCATCTTCCAAGGCTGAAACGGACTACGGTACACACTTGCTTTTGATCCCAATGGCGTTTGGTGATCGATACCGTTACCTATGCTTATGAAAATTTCCCTATTGCTCTGAAACGAAGTCAAACATACATCTCGGAAGTTCGAGCTGGAAATCAGTAGTAGAAGTCTTCGATAGCGCTTTTGTTTCCCCCTTCGCTATAGTTACAAGTGCCTAGCCTTATAGAAGGCACCATTACACGTGAAAAGATAGGATACGTTCTCTTCTCTTCAAGTCCATCTGACAGAATTATCAATATGACTGGGAAAAGAATTGGAACATCGGGGTTTTGCATATCCGTCGTAGACCTGTCATTACCGCCTAAAGCATATCGCTATTCCATCACAACACCAAAATGTGCCATCAAAAGAGAAACTGTCATACCTCCATACCTACTCTTCAACGACCCCAGTATTGCTTCCTTTGACCCACCCCTCAAGCCATCAAAGTAGCATGGACATCAAACACGCTATTTCTCCATCCATCCTGATCATTCTCCCGAATCCTCTGCGACGCCTGCGTAGCCTCCTCATTCCACAACTTGACAATACTTCCAGGAGCATACACCCCATCAAACACGCCCCTTCCGGGGTCCGTAACACCCACCCGGACACGGAGATCCGGATCATCAGGAGGCGTCAACCTCGCCAAGACAGCCTTGAAGAACGTCTTGAGATCATCCGGATTCGCAATCCGCGTGGCGCGGAGTCTCTCCCTAGCAAAGAGGATCTCGCGGTTGGCGAACCGCAAGGATTCGGCGATGGCCATAGCGACTTTCATCTCTATGGTCTTCTTGATAATGGGCTTCATGAAGGGCTTGAAGAGCCATGCAAACCAGCTGAACTTGCTCTGGCGCAAGGTAAAGTCGAGTTTGTGGATTTCGCATCGGACGCTGCGGAGGGAGATAATCTTATCCATCCTGTCACGGCCGACCTCGACGTCGATTTCGAGGTCCATGCCTCGTTCGTCCATGGCAAAGGAAGCAATTCCTTGGTCCACGTAGCGCAGTAGTCCTGTGTGAGCCTTCATCCAGAACCCAACTTCTTCGGCGCGGACCGAGAGTCCATCGAGCTTGATTCTCACTAGACTTTTCATGGCTGATGTTGTACGGAATCTGGCCTTGCGGATTTCAATGTCGTTGAGGGTCTCAATACGGAGCTTGTATGGGAAGAAAGATGTGTGGTTAATGGTCTTGCCAGGCTCAAGAATGAGGTTTTCTAGCAAGAGGTCAATTTCTGGCGTAGAGATCTCCAACCTAGGAATAGGAATATAGTTGATTCCTTGGATGAGCAGTGGAACAAAGACGTTGATGCAGTCGGTCACAAGGTCTGTGTTGGTGTAGTGGTGTTTCGGCGACAAGATCTTGGCGATGGTGGCTGACGTCTTGAGCAGGCCAGAGATATCACGATCACGCATAACAGAATGGAAGGTGGATTGCAATTGTGACAACAAGCCATCAATGTCATCACGCAGGGAAGAGCGAGAAGCGAGCTGTCGGGACTGGTTTCGGAGGTCTTGGAAACGCTCCTCGGCATGGTCGAAGAAGGATGGGTCGGTGAACATCTCTTGGGCAGCGTTGCCTAGCTCACCGATCAGCTTCTCAAATTCGGGGTCGCTATGGCCATGATCCATGACCAGCTTGAACCTCTTTTCCAGTTCCTCCCATTCTTTCTGGTCGCCAAAGGACTTGATGAAGAGCCAGAAGTTCTCCAGAGCCTTGTCCGTCTCTGGATTACGATCAATGTCTTCGTCGGCAGCCTGGAGTGTATCGCGAGCGATGCGCGAGTATACCATGGCATATCGTTTTAGGAGGAGCGAGAATGTCGATACTGAATCCGAGTAATCCCTGCGGTCTCGCAGCTTGGCGACGGCCTGCTTGAGGCGGTATAGCAGGGTATCTGTCTCGTCGCTTTGTAACTTGTTGATGATGCTACTTTCGGCTTCCTGGGCCACAGTGGCTGCAGTGTCTCCAAGCACCTGCCCCACCTCAGCAGCCTGATCCTCCAAGTCCTGCTGGACCGGTTTGTCGGCTGTCTCGTCGTTTCCTGGTTTCGCTACGGATTCTTTCTCTTCTTTGGAAGGTTCCAGGCGCTTGCCTGCCTCTTTGGATGCGGCGGAGAGGGCAAAGGCAGTGTCGCGGAAGACCTCGCGAGAAACCACACCGAGATCCGAGAGGAAGAGGCGGAAGTCGGAGTTGGTCAAGAGCAACGAGCCGACTGTCTGGATGCTCTTGTATGCTGTTTAGACATGACCATTAGTACATTGTCTCTATAGACGAAGACCAGGACAAGAACTTACCAGCAGCGGTATCAGCCTTGGCTCTGGCCTTGGTAGCACGCTCAGCAATGTGTTCCATGTCGACGGACACGCGAGCCTTGGAGAGGTACCACAGGAAGTCCTGGATCTGGTCCTTGCTGTTCTTATGCTCCAAGAGCTGGATGAGTTGGGTAATCCATTTCTTGGAGTAAAAGACAAGTGCCCGTCCCGAGTCGCTGAGGGCGGAGTTGTCTGGATTCAGAATGTCGGAGGAGAGAAAGGTTCTCAGGTTGGTGATGGCTTGTTCGTTGGATGGCATGTAACCCTTGGAAAGGGCACGCAGCATCTGGTAGGTATGCAATTTCTGGTGCAGCTGTCTCTGCAACACGGTATCGTCGTCGTAATGAGACAACAGCGGCTCCTCCTCGTCCGGAAGCCTCACATGGCCTCCTCCAAAGCACGACGATATCAGATCCATGGCGGTGTCGATGTGGACGCTGGTGTTGACAGTGACAGTGACGGACGTTGTTGGAGGTTGTAAATATTATCTCCCCCGGTAATCGAAGCCCAGCATCGTCAGTTGCTTGGTAGCTGGGTTATAGGCGTACATAGTTGGTGCATTGCTGTGTTGTAAGGAAGCAGCTTCGGGGCAGGTACAGCTGCCAGTAGCACAGCAATCATGATGACGTCGTTCATCGGGGAGAGGTATAAGTGGCGCCCCGCACTCCACGCGTTTCAGTGTCTACCTAAGAACACCGGAAAGCGCTGGCCATTCGTGTTTTGAGACCGCGGGAAGGAAGCGCAGAGGTTGGCTCTCCATTGGCCCAAGAGTAAACAAAGGCACTAGAGAATCCATCTTCGATTTCTTCATTTAACTACCGTCCGTTTCTTGTCCGTTTAAGCCATCTCAATATCCTTGAGGTGACTGACTTTTTGTTAGTGTCTTGAAAGTTCAAGTGTGATGCAGATGGTCGGCCTTGGCGGGATGGGCCGCCCGTCTTTATCATGTCAACTTAAGTCCGTCATTGGCTTGGCACGCTATCCCTGATCAGGACTAGGCTATGCTCGCACCGCCACCTCTCCACGAGTTCTCCATCGTAACTTTGTCAGTTCGTTTGGTATCGAATGACAGCCAATGAATGATTCGACGACTGTGCATATCTTCCGCACTTCTCTCCATGGAGTAACCGCGTCGCTGATCAGGGCTTCTCTTTTCTGTGGTTGTCGATGGAAACTTCGATAATATGCTGCAAGTCTCCTGACTCAGCCAATCAGTTCCAAGCTTCGAGATATGCCCAGCTCTGGGGCGCCGGTCACTTCGCATCGCTTCATGTGAAAGAAAGGTCTCCAAAAGGTCATCTGCGTACAGACATCAGACGACAAGAACTGACGCGAGTGACTGTACTGGGTTGCCCCCTTGGCATGCGGTTTTTATAAGCAAGCAACGTGACTTTTTGCTTTGACTCGGGACTCGGGCTCGCGCGAGCTTACTGAACTTCTTCTGCACTGCCACATTCGTCCACGGCTTAACGCTCGGCCGGTACGGCCGGGAATTTGGATTTTCGAAGGAAGAGAGGCCAACCAACTAGGTTGTTTGAAGATCAAAATCTTGACCGTCTTGAGTTTTCCTCTTTCCCAACGACAACCAACACCAACGCCAACAGAAATCAGCTCGTCTTGGACCTGATATTAACAGACTTTGGAGCTGCAGGTGTGGCGGTTATTGCAGTCGATCGTTTCCCGTCTGGCCTGAGCTCCTGCGTCAGCAACGTCAGTGCCATCTAGACTCCCGTCATTCTGCACCAGTGAGCCATCAAGCGCTGCAAGGTCCCTCGACGCTTCGAACCAACAAGTGACACCAGCATCCGCAGCGATACCCTCCCACTGCAGCAGTAAGGCCACTAGCTCTCTACTACCTGTGTGGTCAACCCGCATTCGGGTTCCGCAACCTTCGCCCGTAAGGCACAAATCCACAACCAGACACTACAAAAAATCCACTTTAGCCTCGTCGCCATATCTGCGAGAGCGCATCTCCAGGAAATCAAGAAGAAACACTACGAATATAGACAAGATGGAGGGTGGGCTCAAGAGAAAAGATACAACAAAAGGGCCGCCTTTGCGCATCTTATCGCTCGGTGGGTCTTTCCCAGAATCCTTTCCCTGTGCGCATCAAACACAACTTCCGAATTATGCGCCATGCGTTGAAACAAACCAAACCCCGAAATAACATGGGCTAACCAACACCGTGACAGATGGCGGAGGCGTCCGTGGCTATTCCATGTTCCTCATCATCCAAGAGTTGATGCACCGCACCTTTGTCGAAATCGAAGGCAGAGCACCTCGCCGCTCCGAGATTCCCAAACCATGCGACCACTTCGACCTTATCGTCGGCACCGGCACCGGCGGTCTGATTGCCATTATGCTGGGAAGGTTACGACTTGATCTCGAGACATGCAAGGAACTCTATGTGCGCCTTACCCGCAAGGTCTTCGAGACCGACAAGACCATTGCCGGCATTCCCTACCGATCTACCGTGTTCAAGGCGACAAAGTTGGAGGAAGCTATTCAGGACTGCGTGAGGGAACATACCATCAACGAGAGGGAAGGAAACGACGGCGCCGTTTCCGATACTTTCAGTCCTTTGAGTGCCGTCTCCCGCTCAAGCGCCGCCTCTTCTTTTCCCAAAAGACACTCCAGCAATGCCAGTGTCGTTAGTTTCAGCGCAAGGAGTCCCAGCGCACAATCAACAAGGCCGGCCTTTTCTTCTCGCTGGGGAAATCCCCATGCTCGTCTTTACGATGAAAGGGAGAACCGCACAAAAACGTATGGACGTGACGAACACCGAGTTAAAAGATAATCGCTAACAAATATTCAGCGCCGTAACTGCCATGTACAAGGGGTCTCCAAGAAATGCGAAGCCAGCCGTGCTTCGCTCCTACGACTCGAGAAAGGAACCAGCCCCCGAATTTGACTGCACGATTTGGCAAGCGGGCCGAGCCACCTGCGCCATTGGACTTGCCTTCAAGCCCATACAGATCGGCCAGTCCGTATTCCACGACGATGGTGCTGGTCTCTTCAACCCTTCCATGTACGCCCTGGATGAAGCTGTGGTCAACGAGTGGCCGGGACGGGAAGTCGGTGTCTTCGTCAGTATCGGAACGGGAAAGCGGCCCAAGGGGAGTGATATGAACTCTACTCTTTGGTACGAAGGGTTTATGGGCGAGTTCGCGGACGCAAGGAGGAAGTTGATCGCCAAGATCGAAGGGTGCGAGAAGATCCACGAGATGATGAAGAAGGAACACCTGGTAAAGCGCGGCGTCAACATCGAGAACTACTATCGCTTCAACGTTGAGGTCGGCGTTGGCGAGTTTGGTATGAACGAGTGGCACAGGTTATCCGACATCAGCACAAACACAAGGCGATATTTGCAGCGGGACGAGGAGCAGAGAATGGTCCAGGGCGCATCGGCCAAGCTCGGAAAAATCCACTTCGCAAAGCAGCGATGGGAGCGTGCCAGCAGCAACAGCAACGCACCTGGCCCCATTCCCGAGTTCATCAAGACTACCCCCAGCATTTCAATGCCCCTGGCCGTCGAACTACCTGGCGACATCCCAACCTACCCTCCCCAGCGACTCGGCACGCCACCAAGCCGACAGTCCTACGAATCCGGCTTCGACGCACTCTCGGTCCCAGGACATAGCGCCAACGGCATCAACACCCCCTCACCCAGATCCTCAGCCGAGCGCGTTCACTCGGCAAAAAGCAGCAGCAGCCACCTAGCACCCAGTCGCCCAGCCCCCGCCGTCCCTCCTCCAGTCCCCGCCGCCGGGACCGACGACTCAGACAAACTCGTCGCCATCGCCCCAACCCCCACACAATGGCGCAACGCCTCAGGGCAAGATAAGATCGCCATCGTCACCGAGGACGACCAGCCCAGACACCCCCAATATCCCTGGTACCAGAACCAGCAGTACCAGCAGCACTTCCAGTACCCACCGAGGATAGAGCCACCACCACTCCCGCCCAAGACGCCCCTCTCCTCGGCGGACGGACTGATTTCGCCGGTTAGTCCTAATGGCAGGCAGAATACCCTGCCGGCTGGGTATGTGCCGTATCCGATTGATGAAGACGAGGAGCCGCCTGTTGTGAACATGGCGAGGAAACCTAATTATAATGTGAGGTGAAAAGAGAGAAACATACGCACGATACCACGAGGAAGGGATGAGGGGAAGGGCACGCCATGCCTGCCGGCGGGTGATGGTGTGGTGTGTGGTGTGTGGTGTGGTTAGACACGGGCATCCAAACAAGGCATAAGCCCTGTGTCACCGGGATCCGAATGACTGGATACGAGAATTGGACATTGGAAAGCCAACATAAGCGAGCTTTTCACATGGGACTTTGGAGGAAGACGAGGAAGCGGAAAGAGAAGGGGACGTGAGAGAAGAGGGAGGGGGTGCAGAAAAGAAGGGAGGAGAAAAATATTCCACACACACACACACACTCATGAACGAACGACAACAATACTTCATGATATGACGTTATGACACAGAACACGCGATGATACCACTACATACCAATACCACATCTTTTTTTTCATATCTAACCATATACCATACTTTTTATACCTTTTTCTTTACTTCACCGACGGGCGAATGGATATGCGGTGATCGTGATGGAGGATATCAATCGGCACGCGCGAAGTTTATTGAGTTTAGACAATGTTTAATGACTCCAGTTATTGATGAATTTCCTTGGTGATAATCTTTTCCCCTTCATTTCAGTGGTTGCTTTGGTGTCTTTCGGTCTAAATGTTTCTCGAGTGGTTATTTGCGCCATGGTCATGGCGACAAGGGAAAGAGTGTCGAACGGACCCTAGAAGGTGGGTGACTGGAAGTGGAAGTGGAAGCATTATGCCAGAGGGCACTTGATTGAGAGCGACAAGTGGACCAGAGATGATTGCTGATGGGTCGTTTTTGGTTCTCTCTGTATTGCGTGAATGAATGAATTGATACATACCTTGATTCAGCTATGCTTGTTCAGCTGCCTTCCAGCTTTTATCCAAATGTTCTTTCTGTGTTGCGATAAGTCTCACCACTTGACTTCCATGTGCTTCTTTGGGCAGGCGTTGCGTTGCCCGGCTTGTTCCTTTTCTATCTCTTCTAGCCTATCAAATGCCATCCACTCTTGCTTCTGCCAGCCACTCACAAACAAACGCACTCTACTTTCTACCACATGTTAACTGCAATCATTCATTCATCAACGAGAGCCAGCCCAGCACGCTCGGCTCGCGAGGAAACACCAAATATAGCAATATAAGCACAGTCGCACAACATGTCCTTGCAGGCAATCATCACACACCAAGCATCACAGACAGCCACAGACACTGATCAGCTGGAGTAATGAAAGAAATAAAAGAAAAGCCATTCTTGCTTTGTCTCCGTGTTATGTCACTCACCTGTGTCTTGTGTAATGGCGATTATTATTCTTCTAGAAAAAACAGAAAAAAGGAGTGGACCGGAGTGGATTGGTTTACGAAGTCTCAAGCGGAGTGGTGGCACGCATTGGGAGCCTGGTCTCATGGGAAACACAGGCGCACAGGCTCGGGATGGCCTCCGGTTTTTGGATCAACTTGTCCATGCCGCATTTCTGAGGGTGTGAACACCATGATTGAGTAGAAGACTGTGGTTACGGTAAGAAAGGACGGAAAAAAGACCGGGCTTACTTTCTGGGTAAGGCTCTTGAGCTAGCTGGGTAACAACCTCAAGGTGGTGAACCGGGTACAAGACCCTAGACTACCAGTGCTGTTGGAGGTAGAATTCGATTACTCTGATAATGTGCGATTTGACTTTTGGTCTGGATATCAAGCACGATCATCATGTTCATGCCCGCATAGCTCCATGAAACCGGGCGCATATCCCGTGAGAAGTGGTAAATCAGACTCGAGATGTCAACCCAAGGGTTCGGTTCGGGTGGAGCTGTTACCCCTTCAGCCCTACGTCACAGTGCAGTCCAGTGCCGGTAGCGTCGATCAAGGGTAATCATGCTTAATTTGATCTCTTACCCTCGATCTTTTTCAGGATAAAAGAAGCGAGCTGCTCTGTTCTGGCCCTCGAAGCTGAAACACGGGCAACGGTAGACTATCAGACGTTGAGGGCCTCTTTTTACGTTACATTGATGGATTGGCCCCATCAGATAGTAAACATTGAACCCCTATTATCCGAAAAGTCTTGGCATTCGTGACTCTTAGGCGAGCAAAAAAAAAAAAAAAGCTCTCGGACAGAGCCCGAGGACAGGCAGGTCCATGCCAGATAACCTCATGGTCTGACATTAGTGTACAGCTGCGCCTCTTTCGAGAGTAACAACGCTAAGGCTTTCCCGGCAAAGTTGAGGAGGGGAAGGAGGGGAAAAGAGTCTTCACTGCCGATGCATGTTGAGCCATGTGCCTTTTTCCATGATGGTCATGGTGCCAGATGAGGATTGCATCCTGGCCAATAACGCCCTGGTAAAGATTTAGGGGCACTTACCTTTCGCATTTTAATGTCCTGTACCGTAACTGGCCCGTAGCTCTTCCGGAAAGACCTCCGGTGGCTTTCCAACTGGGGGGTCTGTATCGTGCAAGCGAGGATCATGGGCACTTGCACCGGAGTTCCCCTCAACGTCAGTTACATCCTAAACATGCCATTTTCTTTGGGGCTTCTCATGCCTCGTAGGTCTACCTGGAAAGGTGCTAACCTGATATCCGCTCGATGAGGGTTAAGCCAGCTTTGTCTCTACTGGCTCGATCTCTGCTTACCACTCGGCTTCTGTGTCGAGCTGGCGGCACGAGACGACAGTATGTGAGACCTGTACCTGTCAGTCGCCGCAAGGTAGCTCTGGGGCAACTTTCTGTTCGCTTGGCGGCTGCTGATCCGGCAGCTCATCCCTGCCATACGGATGCACTGCCAGTCTGCCACAATAGCCTAACGCGAGAGATTTCCTGTCGACCTACCCAAGACTCGAGTCAGCGGCAGGGCAACCGTTAATGATCCCAGTTCAATATATTTGTCTGTGGGCTGTGACGGCCTAACGGAAACGAGAAAATGCCTCCCACTTCACCTTCGTTGAAGCCACTAGTCCGGTATTGAACACGTAGACCGCCAGTTAGCAAACTACCTACCGAGTCCTTGACGTCTCGCAGTGGTATCCAACTTGAACAGCTCTCGAGGCACAGATCCCGCAATCATTTTCCCAAACAGGCTGGAGGTCGAATTTATGATGACGTTGTCAAGGGAGTTGCTCCTCCATACTGCTTGGGGGAGCCAAGAACCATGACCTATCAGAATATTCGAGTCTGCAAGCGTTCGTCTAAAGTCGCGCCGCCCTATGTATGTCGTCGATTTCGGTCGTTGAGAGGAGATACCGTGCTGGAAATCAGCGAGGAAGTCATCGTAATCAGGCCTGAGACAGCTATCCTCGCCTTCAGGTGCGCCACTTGAGTCTGTGATGTCAAAAGGTACCCGGGTACAGGTGTCTCCATGTCGTTCGCTCGAAGCTTTGATCAATGTCTCAGTTGTCTGTTGCCAAACCATTCAAAAATGCAGGACTTCTTCATGTCAGGGGCTGTAGTCAGCAGCGCCTGGGATCTTTCCATAGTCCATCGTCGTGCGCAAGAATTGAGTCGACACTTCTGTGCTGGTTTACGCGGCTAGAACAAGTGAGGTTGCAACATGAGTCTCCGCGGTGTACCCTGTTCCAATTATGTCAAACCAATACCGCTTCTACTCACCTATAACAGATATCCTCTTTTGGGGAAAGTAGCAGCTTATGCGGGCAGTTTTAGCCCGCTCTTAGCTGCATATGCAACACCTTTCCAACAGGATTCGCTCATAATCTCAGCATACCGCAAAATCTCACTCATAACGGAGATGCTCTTTTGGGGAAGGCCACATCTTATGCGGGTGTTTTGAGCTTGCTCTTAGCTACATATGCAGCATCTTGCCAATCGAATTGGCCCATAATCCTGGTACGATCCACAAGCATCTCCGTTATGAGTGAGATTTTGCGGTAGTCTCCATGTCGAACCATTGCTTTCGAAGGTGGATGCTTGTTACCTCCGCGGGCCTGAAAATAAAAAAGTGATGAGTTGTATGCAGATCACCGTGATATGGTGTTCTAGGCTTCGCCCTCCTACCTTAGCACATCTCGCTTCTTGTGAAGCAGTACCGTCGCCAGTGGGTGCTCGCCCTCCTGCTCTGCTTCACCAGTGGTGGGTTCCTGATAACCCGAGCGGCAGGTTGTACGCTAATCCAAAAGAGTCTGAAAGCCGAAGGTGTGCAGGTGAAGCCTGATACCTGTCCCTTGTCGCAGCCATCATTCAGAACGGGACTTAGCTATAAGTCAGCCTTATGGCCCGTTAAGCTCATGTTCGGCGCAAACCCCAATGACTGTTGTGCTATCAAAATTGCCGTCCAGACGGGACCATGTCCGAGGCCACACGTCCTCCTGTCGGCCGGTCTTCGCGTGCCGAGAGGACGACAACGTCTTGTGGGGAGTGCCGGAGAAGAAAACAAAAGGTACGATAATTCCGAGTCAGTGTCACGTTCGAGGTTCAACAGGATAGCAACGCCCAGATTAACCAGAACATCATCTGTACTGGTCTGCCATAGACTGACGGCATGTTCCCCTCTCCGTAGTGCAATCAGGGTCAGCCATGTAGCAACTGCGCAAGGCGGTTTCCCCAACCGTTATGCGAGTATAAACCCAGCAGCAGGTACACATACCAGCTCCATGATTAAGGCATAATCGTGTTTGGGAAAGAAAACTAACCGGATGGATCCAAAGACGGCCTAGCGTAACTCCTATCTCCCAGCAATCGACCTTTGCAATATCCGTGTTGCCTTCATCGGGACGGTACGGCGGGCAGTACGATATCGAAGGGACCCGTCGTCCTCTCTTGCCCCCGCGGCAGACATCGTCATCATGGGCAGCGAGTCCTGGAGGAGAAACTGGAGCAGTAACAGTGCGCTGGTCAGGGATAGACATTGGGACCCAGCTTCCCGTGTCTACTATGATGCCTCAACCACACGTCTTCAGCAGAACGCAGGGCGGTCTATTCCCAGGAGAATTTGGCTGCAATGAAGGGTGCACACTCCACACTGACCTGTACCATGATGCCGCAAATCTACTTCGAGCGTATCACACTATTCCCGCTCGCTTTCTGAGTGGGAACTGGTCTCGAGAGACTCCCCCGAGCAGGATAGATCCTGGTGGTCTTCAAGCCAGCGGCGCAGCACCGTGGCCCGGAATAAGTCCGAACCAAGGACATGGACACATCCCTCCCGCGCCTGGACAGTCTATTCAGGACAATGACCTGCTAAACATGTGTAAGTTGTCTGCCTCGTCGGAGAAGAATATGGGTTCGCGTATACGTCGCTGACACTACCAATCAATGCAGTCGTCCACCTGATCGGTAA
This sequence comes from Neurospora sp. FGSC 26632, assembly GCA_009804965.1. Lineage (NCBI taxonomy): Eukaryota > Fungi > Ascomycota > Sordariomycetes > Sordariales > Sordariaceae > Neurospora > Neurospora sp. FGSC 26632. Next base: position 28,749 of record RAOH01000224.1, on the reverse strand, counting down.
TATGAAAGCATCCATAGACAGCAACCCTGATGCAACGAACCCGTATATCCAACACTACATTCCGTTTTGTCTTCGATCGCCTCTCCTAACTCGTGTGGCCATATGTACCGCTGCAGGCTGGCTCCATGTGGCGGGTATCATTGACACGACGGTAGCGATGGCACATAAAGGGCAAGCTATAGCGCTCCTGAATGACCATATTAAGTCAAGCCTGGTAGCCGGGGACGAAGGAATAGCCGGAGTTGTTCAGCTCATTATCAATGAGTGGTATTGGGGCGAAAAGCAATCCCTCCATGCACATATGGGCGGCCTTTGTGAGATGATTAAACTTCGTGGTGGGTTTCGAACGCTAGGGCTGAACGGGCTGATTAGCAAACTTGCCATAACGTAAGATTCGATGGGGCGGTATCATGTGGAAAGGGGTTGTGCTGACAATGACCGGCAGATCGGACGTTGGGATTGCATTGTGTTTCGAGATACCACCTTCTTTGCGGGGGGGGCACGAGTTTGACTTCCAAGACAGTACCCAACTCCCGTTGCAGCTGGCCCTGAACACGCCCCTAATATCCACGATATCATCGGGATCTCTCCCACACTTTGCTTCATGCCATGAGGAGTTTCACATACACCCCACCACGGCTTCGATCCTGGACGACTTGCGGTTCCTTGTGTGCACAGTCCTTGGGCTTCCCGAGGACGCTTCCCCAATGGAACTACAGAAACTGCATCATACGTCTGCATGGACTCATGACCAGATGTTGAGGCTTCCGCCGGACGGTCCTGTAACGAGACGCCCTTCTCCAGGATCAGCCAATGCTCCATCTCCGGCAGTGAACACGGCACTTGAGTTACAAACCAGGGGGGGTGTGGAGGGTAATAGCGGGCTTACGGCGGCTGCATCACCTACAACACAAATCACCCAGCAGTTTTCAGCATACGGTCTCGGAGTTCAACAACAAGCGACGGGACACAGTTCCGGGATCGGCGCAGAGGAGATGCCGAAACGAAGAGAGGGAAGTTTGGGAGAAGACTTAGCTATGCAAGCCAGTGCCGAGGCCCCGGACTATGTGTACCAAGCCATCAGGATATCGGCAATCTTGTACACTCGAGCCATCATGACACGGCGTCCGTTCAGCGAGGTGGTCAGCATGGAAGATTTCCTGGAGCTCTGGACGACAGCGTGGAGGGTTCCGCTGGCTACATGGCGTTCTTTGCTGGGAGTCTTTAACTGGATGCTTCTGCCTCTGATATCAAGTGTGAAAAACACAGGGCATGATCTGTGGGTCAAGTCGATGATGAATACTACCCTGCTGCAAATGGGTATGGGGCATTGGGAGATTGCGCGTCGTACCATGGACGCGGCCATGCGACTTCAACGCTGGCTGAAGGGCGACAGCGTCAACTTGAACGAAAACATTGGATCGTCAAACATGGAGCCTGGAAGCGGTAGGAGTAGGAGCGGCAGTGCCAGGAACGAGATTGGAACGGAATATGACGGGCGTCGTGGGAGTGACGACAAGTTGAAGACGACGAGACTGGCGAAGGGAAAGGGGAAGGAGACGGAACCGAAGCGAAGTTGGTGATGCAATGTGGAAGGAGGAAGACTAGCACTGCAACTGCCGTCATGCAGATCGATGTCGAAACACGGTGGAAGCCCGAAGGCAACAAGTGGCTTGGAAAGAACGAACTGCAGAGCGCAGGCAGGTACCCGCGCCTTCCGTCGTCGACAGCGCATGATCAGTCCAGTCTCAAGCCATTTGAAATCTGGATGGTCCTCTTCACGTACGGAAGGAGCCACGGCTATCAAGCGTGCCGGACGGGAATAACATGGCATTAGCGTTAGGCGCGTCTGTTGTTTGTAGCATACACTTTTTAAAAATGTTGCTGCCCAAGGGAAAAAGAACAAGAAAAAGTGCTTCCAAAGTTCCATCACTTCTTTTCATAGCCAGCAATGATCGGAGCCCGGGATTTGGCGGCCGGCTTCCCCGCGGTCACGTCATCCCCGGGCCGGGATTATCACATCGGTTGCCCCCGCCCAAAGCCCCGACCGCCCCGTCCCGCTCGGATCGTCATCCAAACTTTTACTCCCACCCATTCCATTCATTACAACACGAAGTGTCCGATTTCCATCATCCTAACCAGTCACCTCACGGCACCGTCATACACATCGAACATTCCCTGTCTCGATTTGTAACTCTTTCTTCGGCAAGCCCCCACTATGTCTGAGCTCTTTTCTTTCTCTTGGGCTCATAGAAGACATACATACATATACATTCTCTGGGTTGAGAATCACTTTGCTCGAGTTGTAACTATCAATAAGAGTTTGCAGGCGTCTTTTTACGTGACCCTAATGGAACGATTTATAGGAAGCCGCTGATAGCCCATGGCTTCATGCAGAGCCGAAGAGCCATTTCTGCGACAATTCACTTTGACATTAGTTCTTTTGCGGTGAATAACATTAAGTATTTGACAATCAAAAAGAAGGCCAAAGAGGCGTCGGTTGCTAAGTACCTCATTCGATTGGCTTTCCAGCTTCCGATAAGATATCGCAATGGCAATCCCAAAAGGTCTGGTACTACTCTGAATATCTATCTAGATTATCACCTAGCATGAGGTTTAGTCTAACCGCTTTAGGATTCTACTTCCCATATTATGCAGATCTTCCACTTTGAAGCAACTACCCAACCGCACTGAACCGGTCATCTCAGCTTACAGTGTAAACTCCCAAACAGGACCGCCGACCCGACCCGAGTCAATGGACGATTTCGAGAATTTCACTGGCCAGATACTTGTCTGAGCCTGCGATCATGTCTTATCTTACGGCCCTCGGCTCGCACAGTGGCGCGCCGTGTTTCACTCTGCGAGAAATGCTCGACATCATCTTTTCGTTCCCGGAGAAGCCATCCTTGACTGGCTGGATAACAGTTACCAATCTCGGAGGGGAGCAATACCAAAGTCTCGGTAAGGTATCCTCCCGCTCTCTGATCTGCAAGAATGCTATCTAGCGTTATGATTTCCGCTGCCATCAGATGCGGGGATCATTGTGTCAGTACGCAGTTGTTGGAACTACGTACGCCACGGAGGAGGAATAAGTACAACGCGAATCTCTTTATGTTTAAGTCTCACGGTTTACCAACCTTGAACCTCCGAGCTGTGTGCCTATGACCGCCAAATCACATCTTGTTTGGTACCAAAATGTCAGGAACAACGCCCTCCCGGGCCGCCGGCCCCTTGGAGCCTCACCCAGAAGAGACAACATCACTGGTGAGGAAGCCTCCATCACTCCAGTCTTCCAGCACCCATGTCGAGGAATCCGACCTACCCGAGTATAAGCTATGGTTATCCGAGCTCTGGCTTCTCACCATGAATGCTATCCCCGTCATATTCGCCTATACGCTCCAAAACTCGCTCCAGACCGGCTCCATCCTCATAGTCGGCCGTCTGAGTCCGGAAGCCCTAGCCACGGCCGCCTTTTCGTACATGTTCGCCATGTCCACGGCTTGGTTGATCGCTCTGGGCGGTTCAACGGCTCTAGACACTCTTGCATCAAGCAGTTACACCGGCTCCTCCAACAAACATGATCTCGGCATCCTTTTGCAGCGCGGACTGGCAGTCTTGTCCGCATTTTATGCTGTCGTGGCTTTGATATGGACCTTCTCCGAGCCTTTGTTCCGGCTGCTTGGTCAGGAGGAGTACATCTGTGTACAGAGCGCCATGTTCCTTCGGCGCCTCATACCGGGAGGTTTGGGCTATATCTGGTTTGAGTGCATGAAGAAATTCTTGCAGGCTCAAGGTTAATTTCCCACTTTTTACCCCCTCCATGCTCGTTCAAAATAAAAGAACACCCGCAAAAATGGCAGTCACTAACCCATTTTCCCCCACCAACAGAAGTCTACCGCCCCGGCACATACGTCCTTCTCATCACGTCCCCTCTCAACGCCGCTCTCAACTACCTCTTCATCCATAAACTCGGTCTCGGCCTCCACGGTGCCCCCCTCGCCACTGGCATCTCGTACTGGTGCTCCTTCTTCCTACTCGTCGCCTACGCCACCTTCGTCCGCGGCCACGAATGCTGGGGCGGCCTCTCCCCTCGCCGGGCACTCTCCAATATTGGCCCGTTCATCCGTCTCGCTCTACTAGGCATCATCCACGTCGGCACCGAATGGTGGGCCTTTGAAATCGTGGCTTTGGCTGCCGGCCAGCTGGGCACCATCGCCCTGGCTGCGCAGTCTGTGATTATGACGGCCGATCAGGTCATCAACACGATTCCGTTCGGCTTGGGCGTGGCTGCTAGTTCAAGGGTTGGGAACCTGTTGGGGGCGCGCAAGGTCAAGGAGGCAAGCAGGGCGTCGCATTGTGCCGTGGTGCTCAGCATAGTTGCTGGGGCGCTGATACTGACGGTCTTGATGAGCGTGAAGGATGTGTTTGGACGCCTGTTCAATGATGACGAGAGGGTGATCAGGCTGGTGGCTGATGTGATGCCGTTTGTGGCGCTGTTCCAGATCGCTGATGGCTTGAATGGGTCCTGCGGAGGCGTGTTGAGGGGGACAGGAAGGCAGTGGGTGGGCGCGGCAGTGAATCTGGTCAGTTACTATGGCGGTGCGCTTCCGATGGGCATCTATCTTGCTTTCCACGGTTGGGGTCTCCGTGGGTTGTGGATCGGGCAGTGTGTGGCTTTGTATTTGGTGGGTGTCCTCGAATGGTTGATTGTTGGCATGAGCAACTGGGAGAATGAAGTCAAGAGAGCACTTTCGCGGCTAGATGATGGAGGGTTTGGGGAAAGTGGTGCTCATGCTTATGCTTATGGGGCTATCGGGGAAGGCCAGGCCGATGATGCAGTGGGAGTGAGCCATGGAGGAAGAAGGGAACCGGTGTGAACAGAGATCTGGTGGCCAGCTGGTAGGATACTATAGGATTAGCTGATGCATTATCTGTGACGGATACAAGCAAAAAAATTGACATCAATTAGACAGATCGCCTTGGATGAGCTTCCCTAGTAAAGTAAAAGTTTAGAAGTTCTCAAGAGGTTGTACTTGATATGCCCCTTTCAACACATATATCCTTGGGCAATGTTTTCCCTATACCTAGTCTTGGAAGGTTCAAGCAAGCAACGATTAATTTAGTGACTGAAAACGTCAGAGAATAGATCTTCATCACCGATAGTTGGATTGTCAGGTTTCATAGGTAGCAAATAGTTCGCAGACAGATATAACCCTAACCCTATACAAATAAGGAGTTTGTCAAGTGGCTCACTCCATAAAAGGGGCTAGCAACTTTTTACTTGTATGCTCACGATCCGGCACATCTTTTGTCAGTCGTAGTCGGACAGTCGTCGAGCTCGCAAAGGCTTGAAATGGGTTTATTATGTGATGTTTCTCCAGTGGTAAAGACTGAGGTTAGTCGACTAAACTGAACCATTGACCTGCACAGTACGCGCACACATGCACCCAGGCCTGTGTCCGCTTGGACATTTTTCTGCAAGACGACAGCACAAAACACTTTACCCCGCTTGCCTGCCTTGTACGAGTTGTTAAAAGATCGTTGAAGGCTTTCAAAAAATCCAATGCCTATCCCCGAGCTCACCGTGAAGGCCACGGGATGGGACAGAACAATGAAGAGGATTGCCCGGGAGGACGCACTGCCTCTCTACGTGCGCACGGCACACTGCGGTGAGTGGAGAATGTCTGCCTTTGCCGATAAGAATGGTCAAACCTTAGTAAAGGCGTGATAGCTGAGCTGTGCCAATCAGGTGTGCAGCGAACTGCAGAAGGCTGACGTACACTACGAAAAAGGGAAAGAGTCTTTTGGGGAAGCCGAGAGCAAGAGAAACGCTTGATGTGTAAGGATTCGGGAGGTTGGCGAGGTTGGCATGGTAGGTATCTCGATCCCTCGAGGGCTGGAGAGGTGCCCGCGCGACGCCCAGGCGGTGCGGTGCTGGCAGCTTTCTTTGGCCTTGTCATGCATGCAGTGGGCGGTCCGAGGCTCTCCTGTCTCGTCTGATTCGACAAAGGGTGCTAGATCATCGGCGAGGCGGACGAATCGTTTGTTTTCTCGTTGGATCGTGGGCTTGCGGTAGTGCCCATAGCATGCCATGTCGATGCAAGCAGGCAGGTCTGGTTCGTCCGTCTGTCCGTTCGTTCGTTGTTGAAGGGCAACGAGGACGCATGAATGGGTAGGGCGTAAGCAGGCGGAAATGGCCCAGAACCAGTTGGATTATTTATTGTTGGGCACAGACGCATCCCCATGCGACTCTCCATCTCCTCAGGAAGTGTGAGTTCAAAAGAGCGTTTTAGCCTGGCTTGGCCAAAAGAGGTGTTTGACGTGCGTCTGAAGAGTTGCCCGATTCTAGGCAAAAGGGAAACGGGAAATAGGACTGCGCAGAAATTGCACAAATAGAAAAAGCGTCAAAGGCACCCATGGTCTTGTCGGTCTGTAGGTGAGGCCGCAACGCTGCAGCTGACAGAATCCAAAGCCTGGCGCATTGGGTATGTATTCTACATGGCAAAAAAGGTTAAGTACTGTGTAGAGGCATGATAACTGACACGGCCTTGAACTCCCGTCGGAAGGTTACATTCTTCCCAGCATATCCATCATCCATTCATTAAGGGCATAGTGGACTGTAGTACACTATCAAGCTGTGTCCCTATCGACCCTCATCGGGCTTTGGTCGGCTCAATGGGAATGGACGGAGACAAGGAGGAGGGAGTTTGAACAAGTGAGAAGTGCAGGCCCGTGTAGCGAACGAGACTCAAAACATAACGGGATTGGACGGACGGGCCACTGGGGGTTGCGAGGGGCGGGGCTAGTCGCATCTGGTGCAATCCCGGAGAGGTGCCCGTGCTTGTGCACCAATCAGTCCGGGAGAAACGCCTTCCAAGTGGACGAGGCCGTGGCCGATAACTGTCGATAGGTGCTTCCTGGTGGGCTTTCCAGGTGCTGTCAGCCCCGCTCAACAGGTCTTGTCCGTGCAGACATGGGCCTTGGCTGCACCATTCTGGCCAATCATCAGTAACGAATTCAATTGGTCCTTGAACCTTGCGCGCCCTGCCACAAGGCTAATTCAAAGCCGAGTACCTGCTGCAGTCCCTCGTCGCTCCTCCGGCAGGTAGCTTTCAGTTTACCACCACAGCCTCACCTCACTGTATCTCAACCAGGGAGTACTTGGCTGCTTAACAGAGCCTCTGCCCCGGACCCTCACCTCCTCATTTTCTGCTGTCGTCGAGGCGAGACATGGAACCTGACCTCAGATTTCCCAACTGAACCTGAACTTCCCCCGCTTCTGTTTCCATCTTGTGGCTGGATGGACCTGACCTTCGCCGACCGACACGACTCACCTCGCAACAACGACAACGACAACAACAACAAACAACACTGATCTGGATTTCGCCCATCTAGATCAATTATTTTTTCCTCCTTCCTGCCCTTGCCCTGTCTGTCCTGTGTGCGAGCTGTGCATGGGATATCTTTAGCCCATCCCGTCACAAAGCTATATTGATTGGCGGCCATTGTAATCCGAGTCTCTTCCGACAACACATTTCTGCAGCCAGCCAGACGTTTCTGTCTGTTTAGGCTGTCGTGCTCACCAGTTCTGCCGCTCGTAAAGGCTTGTTTGGGCTTTGTTGCCTCGTCCAGCCTTATTATTATCACGACCTCGGCCAAATTCCTGTACCCCGGCCTTGTCCTGTCTGGCCTGCCGTGTCCTTTGTGGCCTCGACTGATCCATACTACCGGACCTGATACTGCTATCTACCAGCCTAGAGGTAGCTAGCTATACAGTACTTCCTTGTCCTGCTCCGACCGGACGCGCAATCTTCGTCCTCGACCTCCATCCCACCGTCACCGCCTAATTGTGTGATCCTCCAAGTGGCCTACGTCGCCGACGCCATGGACCCTCCATCGAAGCGGAGGAGACTGGCTCCCAAGGTTTCCGATGCCCCAGCCCAATCCGCCGTCCCCTCGACGACTCCTCAGCCTCAGCCCCAAGCTCAGGCTCAGGCTCAGGGCCAGCCGCCAGCACAGTCTTTCCCTCAGGACCAGGTTAGTAGGCTTGTTATTCCATCTACCGTGCTTCTTCTAACCGTCTTCCTCCTTCACAGCAGCACTTCCCGCCCGCCGCCGAACCACTCGTGTCGCCAGCACAGTCTGCCCAGTCCGCACCGCTTACCGAACGTGGAGAGTTCGAGGCCTATGCGAGACATCTCCAAGATGCTGCCATGTACATCAAGATGGTCAAGGAGCAGCTTGTTCCGCACAGGAGCGTGTCCGTACTGATGCTGAGATGGGAGGAGGACCTCAGTGTTGAAGCAGACATGCTGCTCTTGGAGAAGGTGTTTCGGGACCGGTACAACTACAGCACTGAGAAATGGGTCATTCCTACCGTGCCCAACCCCAGCATCAAGCTAAGCTACCAGATGGCCTCTTTTCTCGAAAACGCCGGTCCTGATCACCTCTTGATCGTCTATTACGCCGGCCATGGGTTTGTTGGCCAAGACAATCACCTCTATTGGGCCTGGTAGGTTGACCCTCTTGTATACAGCATCACCCCTGTTTCCCAGGCTGACATTATGGGTATAGTAACGCTCGCGACGATGCTGCAAAACTCAAGTGGGACGGAGTCAGATGCCTGTTCGAGGACGCCCAGCCAGAGATTCTGCTCCTGTTAGACACCTGTGCCATCAAGGATTCGCCTCCCGCTGGAAGTCACGGTACCAAACAGGCCATTGCCGCGTACACGCCCGAGCAGAGCTCAAGAGAGGCCGGCCCCCGCTCTTTCACAGCTACCTTGGTTGATGCTCTTACCAAGCTCGCCAGTGGGCGTCCCTTTAGCGTTCAGAAGCTACTCGATGAGCTAATAACACTGCGGCAACACGAGAGCGCCCAAGCCCTTGCCAAGATGGCCAACGGAACAGCCAAAATAGCTCCTTCTGAGAGAGTCCCTGTGACTTTCACCTTGACTCCTGCCAAGGGACGTGATATTGTTCTTGGACCCCTGAAGAAAGAAGTCGCACAGCTGCAGTCGCCTCCCCAATCTGCTGACGTGGATGGGGACGCCTGGAGGTCGTCGACCCGGGATGACCAGCCGCTCAGCGCCACAGAAGTGGCTGACCTTACTTTCGAGGAGAGCAGTAGAGTGTTAGTGTGTACCACATTCGTGGGAGATGCGAGCGCGGATATGGGCTTCTTCCACCAATGGCTCCATAATCCTCCGTCCGTTGCCTCAAAAATTACGGTGGAGGGCATGTTCCTCGGGCCTCCTACTATGCTCTTGATCTCGATGCCGCTCTCAATATGGAACATCGTCCAGCACGACAAGGTCTGCTGCTTCTTGGGATACATCAGTTCACACAACATGATTCATCTCTACCAGCGACTCGTCAAGTCTGCCGCGAACGGCCAGCCAATGACCAAAGACTTCGAGGATGGCCGCATTCTGCTAGAGGCACGAGAGGCTGCTGCAGCTAGCCCGTCTCTGAACCGGCGAGACCACACAAACCATTACTCTTCCCTCGCACAGGAGAACCAACCACGTCAGGAGCACCGGGTCCCGTTTCCCACGCCCAACGGGGCTGTTCCCGTCACTCCTGGCCCTCCAGGTCAGACCCCCGGTCCCAAGGCCAAGGACGACGCAGAAGATTCCGACGAGATGAAAGAAGCGGCAGAACAGCTTAAGATGCTGAGTGATCTCCACGCACAAAGCAACAGGGTGGGAGATAGTATTGCAGTCAGGCATCCTGAAGAACCCGGTGCCTCCGATGTGAATGACACCGTTATGGATGAGATTCACTACGGCGGTGTCCCCTATGGCACCCCTCGTGCCAAGGTTGGAGTGGTCAACGGCAAGATCCCCGGTGAAAGCCCAAGGGTTGCTGCAGCAGGGAGGAGGCCGCTTCAGAAACAAGTGTCGAAGCAAGAGACGCGGTGTAGCCACTGTAGCCATGCGCCATTCAAGGACTCGTCTTCACTCCGCAAGCATATCGCAGCTGCTCACACGCGGCCGTTCCCGTGTGCTTTCTCCTTTGCCGGGTGTGCAAGCACGTTCGGGTCCAAGAATGAGTGGAAGCGTCACATAGCCTCTCAGCACCTGTGTCTGCAATATTATCGGTGCTCGGCATGTCCTCAAAGCAGCGCTGATGGCAAGGGGAATGAGTTCAACCGCAAAGATTTGTTCACGCAGCATCTGCGACGAATGCATGCGCCGCCGATCCTCAAGAAGCCCGGTAGCAAGCCTGAGGCAGGACTTCTCGCTGAGTGGGAGGCGCACGTAAAGGAGATGCAAGCGTCATGTCTGGTAACGCGCAGGCAACCTCCTCAGCGATCGTCTTGTCCCAAACCCGACTGTCAGAGCGTTTTTGAGGGCGCCGGATCATGGGATGAGTGGACGGAACATGTCGGTCGACATATGGAGAAGGGAGAGGCTGATCGTATGGGCGTGGATCGTCTGCTAGCACAATGGGCGCTTGATGAAGGGATCATTGAGTGCATCGAGGACGACAAGTATAGGCTTTGTCCGCAAAACGGATCAGCTATGCCCGCCGATAGGAACGCGAATCAAAACTCGGCTGCTGCCGAACACACAAAGAAAGAGGATGAGGATCCATCAATCACCGTGGCGTTATCGGCGCCAGATTCTGACGGTATGGATGTGGACTGATCGTGGGAGGAGCTTGACCAAAGTTATTTCGTACTATGGCTTTTTTTTATTTTTTATCGTTATTTTCGGGATCATGGCATCTTTCAGGCCACGGAGAGAGAAGCATGGCGGCGCATATGGGTACTGTATAAGCATGATTTAGAGAGTTGCTGGAGTTATCATTTTCTAGGCGGTGCTGGAGTCTTACAGCAAGCCCGGTATTTACATCAGACCATGCTATAGTCACTCTGCTGGAGCGGATTCTGACTTCCAGCACCAGGTCAACAGAAGTTGACTCGTATTGTTCTTCGCCCGCGGCTACATGATTGTGTATCCCTGCAAGGGTGATAAGCACAAGGGGGTATCATAGCCACTATAAAAGCAGCATATAAAAGTTTTGAATTCTTCGCGCCAGGTATCAGTTGACTTTATACCACCTGCTGATTTGGGAAACGAACTGGTAAAGCCGTCTACCGTCCGTTCGGCAACCTCGGATATCGTTCTCATGTTCTTCAACGGCCACGAGCTGGGTTCCAAAGAGGCTGGACAAGCTTAACCTTGGTTGCCGGATCAACTATGGGCTTGGTGTTGTTGATCTAAATCTCGGCCTCCGGACCTCAACAGGCTTTTTAGCAAACCGCGACCACGGTCGGAGTCTAGCCCGATCACATTCCAAGCTTACAGGCTCCAACTCCGACCGTTACGTAAATGTATTCAGCGCCTTGGATGGTGGTTCTGGTGTTGGCTCAATGGGCTAGCCTCGCATCTTCGATCCCGACATTCGGGCCTTTCTTGAGGAACATGGGCCATCAGTACCCCCCACCTGGGATGCTACCCCCGAACTGTCTTGATGGGGACTTGGCCCATTGGCTTTTCCCTTCCCCAGGAAAATCTATGCGGAGAAGAGCAAGGGGTGATAGCGGGGAACGGGGAAGGCAAGACTGGGGGAGTGTTGGTGAAGTGGAGAAAGCAAGTGGGCAGAGTTTACCAAGACTTCATTATTCACATGTTGACCGCCTGTGCTCCGCCTAACTGATGCTTTTCTTTACCACCTCCCAACTAGTCGTGCTTGGTCGTAGCAACAGGCCCGCTCAGAGCCGTGCCAAGGCCGACATGAGGCCGGCACAAGGTCGACTCATATTCTATCGTGGGATTCGGGACGCCACAAACTTTTGCCGTCATGAGAGTTGGTGTGTTCTTGTTAGTAAAAGCCCTATGACAAAGTATGATTGAGTGCGGAGAGATGGTACGGATTGGGAACCTTCAGCATGGCAGTCCCAAAGTTCTATAGGCCCACAATGGCTTCCAAGGCGGCCTTCGCAATAGTTCCTTGCGTTGTTCCCAGATTCTCCAGGTTCCCCAACTTGCAGCTTTCAATAGTCTCCAGAATATCGTTACTAGCCGATCCTTTCCTGATTTGCCAGGGCGGGAAGTGCTGGTGTTACTTCCTCAAAATCCCCTTGCTCGGTGACGATGCGCTTGGTCCAGATGGGAATGTGTATAAGAGCATGCTGCCTCCCGTAGTTCTGGTGTGAGGGAGATTTAGAGTGGCATCTCTCCGGAGCGCAGTCTATTTCTCTTGTGTGTTTGTGTCACCAAGCAAGCACCAACCAGCCAGACAGACTACAAGATGCTTGTGGGATCTCGTCTCGCGGCCCTCGGGCTGCTGGCTTCGTTCTGCTCTGCCGCCCTTCCACCGGTCATCCGCGCCATCAACAACAATCCGTTGGCCAATTGTCCCGGCTACAAGGCTACGAACGTCAAGACAAGTGGCAATGGCTTGACGGCGGAGCTCAAGCTTGCCGGAAAGGCATGCAATGCCTACGGCACTGATCTGGATAACCTCGTCCTTGAGGTGACGTACGAGACGGGTGAGTTGGCTAATATATCATTAATTAAAGAATTAGAGTGGTGAGAGACGCTGACATGAAGATCTCGCGTGTCAGACAACCGCCTCCACGTCAAGATCCAAGATGCCGCGAACGATGTATATCAGATCCCTGAGTCTGTTTTCCCTCGCCCGCAGGCAGCCCAGGGTGCACACTCCAAGAAGGCTGGCCTAAAGTTCAACTACAAGGCCAACCCTTTCTCCTTCTCCGTCACTCGCACCAAGACCGGTGAGGTTCTCTTCGACACTTCGGCCGCTTCCCTGATCTTCGAGTCCCAGTACCTGCGCCTTCGTACCAAGCTGCCCAGCAACCCGAACCTCTACGGTCTCGGTGAGCACTCGGACTCTTTCCGCCTCAACACCACCAACTACATCCGGACTTTCTGGTCCCAGGATGCCTACTCCACTCCAAATGGAGCGAACCTTTACGGCAACCACCCAGTCTACTACGAGCACCGCAAGAGTGGCAGCCACGGTGTCTTGTTCCTCAACTCCAACGGTATGGACGTCGTCATTGACAAGGACAGCCGGTCCGGTCAATACCTCGAGTACAACTCCCTCGGGGGTGTCCTTGACTTCTACTTCGTTGCTGGCCCCAGCCCGATCGAGGTTGCCAAGCAATATGCTGAGATCACCAAGCCCCCTGCCATGATGCCCTACTGGGGTTTTGGCTTACACCAGTGCCGCTATGGCTACCAGGATGCCTTCGAGGTTGCTGAGGTTGTCTACAACTACAGCAAGGCCAGCATCCCGCTTGAAACCATGTGGACCGATATTGACTATATGGACCGTAGAAGAGTCTTTACTCTGGATCCTCAGCGTTTCCCCCTCTCGACCATGCGGCAGTTGATCGGCCACCTTCACGAGAACAACCAGAAGTATATTGTTATGGTCGACCCTGCCGTGTCGGCGGCGGAGGGGCCTGAAAACCCCGCTTTGACGAGAGGCATTGAAGAGAACGTCTTCCTCAGGCGTGATGATGGCTCTATCTACAAGGGTGTCGTGTGGCCTGGTGTCTCGGTCTTCCCCGACTGGTTCTCGGCCAACATCTCCAGGTACTGGGATAACCAGCTCACTGAGTTCTTCTCCGCGAGCTCTGGCGTTGATATTGACGGTCTCTGGATTGACATGAACGAGCCCTCCAACTTCCCTTGCTTCTTCCCTTGCAACGACCCCGAGAAGTCCGCCATTGGCTACCCACCTGAGCCTCCTGCCGTGAGGACACCTCCCCGGGAGCTCCCTGGCTGGCCTTGCGTCTTCCAGCCTGAGGGAACTGAATGCAAGGAGCAGAAGGCCTTGACCATTGAGACCCCTACCAAGCGTGACGGTCTTGTTGCTGAGCGCGAGGAGACTGTCGAGGCTACTATTGCTGTCGGCAAGCAGCTTGGTCTCTCAGGCCGTGACCTTCTCTTCCCCAAGTACTCGATCCACAACAAGGCTGCTTACTTGGACTCCTGGAACGCCGACAAGGGTGGTCTCTCTAACAAGACTGTGAACACCGATACGATCCACCAGAATGGCCTGGCTGAGTATGATGTCCACAACCTTTACGGCACCATGATGTCGATCCAGTCCCGCGGGGCCATGCTTGCCCGCCGCCCTGGCCTCCGCCCCTTCATCATCACCCGCTCCACCTTTGCTGGCGCCGGCCACTCGGTTGGCAAGTGGCTCGGTGACAACATTGCTGACTGGCAACACTACCGTGAGAGCATCTACGGAATGATGGCGTTTGCTTCCATCTACCAAATCCCCATGGTGGGCGCTGATGTCTGTGGTTTCGGTGGAAACACGACCGAGTCGCTCTGCGCTCGCTGGGCCATGCTGGGTGCCTTCTCCCCCTTCTACCGCAACCACAACGAGTTGGGCGCCATCGGCCAGGAGTTCTATCGCTGGGAGAGCGTGGCTGAGGCTGCCCGCAAGGCCATCGATACCCGCTACCGCCTGCTCGATTACATCTACACTGCCCAGTACAAGCAGTCCATCGATGGTACCCCCATGATCAGCCCTGTTTTCTACCTCTACCCCAATGATGCCAACACCTTTGGCCTCCAGCACCAGTACTTCTACGGTCCCGGCCTTCTTGTCGCCCCAGTCACTGAGGATAACTCGACCAGCGTTGATGTCTACCTTCCCAACGACATCTTCTACGACTGGTACACCCTTGACGTCGTTTACGGCAAGGGCAAGACCGTCACTGTCAAGGACCAGAGCTTGACTGATATCCCGCTCTATCTCCGTGGTGGCGTCATCATTCCTCTCAGGGCCAAGTCTGCCTTGACCACTACCGAGCTTCGCAAGCAGAACTTTGAGCTCATCATCGCGGTCGGCAAGGACCTCACTGCGGAGGGTGAGCTTTACCTTGATGATGGAGTCAGCTTGGAACAGCAGGGTGTGACGAACATCAAGTTCAAGTATGCCTTGGGTGTTCTGACTGTCAAGGGTGACTTTGGATTCAAGACCGATCTGAAGATTACCAAGATCACTGTCGTCAGCGCCTTGAGGAAGAAGAGCGTGGATGTCAACATCCCGTTGACCCAAGCCTTCACGGCGGTGCTCTAGTGGGCGGCGGTATGATGAGAGTGTGTTCCATGTAACTAACGGGCCAATGATTATGATTGATGAGAGGAGCTTCTTGCTACGATGTGGTGGAATATACCCCTGTAATAGCATAAACAAATACCTAAGAAACCACGATGTCCATGTTCCCACTTCCTGCTATCAAACCATCTGAGTGGATACTGGACAAATTCGTGAACTGGCAGAATAACCACCTGAGAACGAGGGTTATCCCTTATCTGTAGTGTTATGCAGGGCCTTGCAAAACCACCGAGTCAATGGTGCATGTGACGGTCGTGCCGCTCACCGATGCCCTCGCTCCGGAAATGGTGTACTTTGTGGCCGAGTTATAGTTGTCTGGCTTTCCCGTGCACCACGCCGTGTTCGTGCTTCCAGTCGCAACCTGCCGGGTAAGTTAGCACTTGAAAGCCCTTTATGTTGAGAGTGAAAGTTCGATGGTTCCGCCGCTCAAAATGCTACTCACAATTTTGATGTTCTTGAATGTCAAGGGCCCGAAGTTTCACGGCACATCGTAACTAAGTATTATACAGATCAGTATCGACATCACGGCTGTAGTTCGGTTTTAGAGAAAAATATACTCGAGACTCATAGTTCAATGGCAAAAATAACTTGGTTGAAAGATTTGCCCGCTGTGGTATAAGCTCAGAGAATCAGCACCCACAGCTTTTATCAATCCAGTCATTCTGCCTTTGGCTCGAAATAGGCTTTCCCCTCTAGACTCACTAAGAGGAAATGTATTGGTCACGGGCGAGCCGTTGGTGCCCCTTGTCGTCGTCGTAGTCTATCCACTCCCATCACTGTTCAACACGTTCGAGAAGATGTTCGTCTCTCCCGCATAAGTGTTGAACCCGCCTCCCCACGGCAATGAAGGGTTTGAACAGCACCATCCAGATCCAAACCACCAAGTGCCGCTTCGCCCGTCAAGCACATTCTGATAAACTCCGCTGTTGTCGGTCGGTTGGAGGCCTGGCCAAAGGTAGTATACTGCCGCTTTGGGTAGAGCCGGGACGACCATTTGTCCACTGAAGGTAGTGAACTTGGCTCCCGAGGGGGTGTTGTAGCGTAGGAAATACCATGTTACGGCGGCAGCCTGAGTGGCAAACAGAAAAACAGGCACAAAAATTACGGATAGAAGCTGCATCTTTGCTTGACAACTCGAGACCTGAAAGTTGCAGGATCGGATAAGGCTCGAGAGAAATGGAGGTTATGGTAAGGTTCACCGTCATGTTGCCCATCAAGCGAGTGATAACTTTGCCATTATATGTTTTCTGGTTGATTATCACTGAGAGTTTCAGGGCCTGGAAATCCGCATCCCTGCTGGTGGAATGATGTTTGGTTCATGGGCAACAATTACCCAAAGTGGTGCGACATTAAATATCCCGGCGTTGCAGTTGAAACCTCGAAGCCCTGAAAAGGGAAGCCATTGAGAGTATAACAACACTGCGGACATCGCAGTCACATGCAACGCGCCCCACAGCTCCATGACGTTTTTAGCATGAGCACAATAATTGGTAGGCTTGTGGTATTTAGCTGGTACGCATTAGTAGATCCGTTGTCCAATTGTCGCACCCATTACCACGTCTGGAGGGGGATATGGAGAACTAAGGCCATGTTCGTAGACCGTATACAGACAGTACATTCTGTATCAGTCCTATCGTTGTTCATCGCTTGCTGGACGTGTTCCTTGCGGCCTCACGAAGCTTCTAGTTAGCACAGACATGACTTATTAGGAGGGCGGATGGGGCACGCCTTGAGTACCTATCTGCTCATAAACCTGCGATTAGCAAAAGAAACAGAGGAACAATTAGAGGTAACATCGAAGCAAAAAGCCGTCTGAGCCTTTTTAAGACGCGCGAGGCAGGCCACTGAGGAAGCGTACCTCTAGGTGTGAAGCAAAACAACTGTACCATAGCGGGAAAATCACCAGGGCACCTGGCCTTGTAGGAGGTTCAATGCTTGGAAAATTGATTAGCCCTGGTAATAGATCTAGCACTATCGATTTGACCAGCCTTATTGCTGAACGGGGCCCTCTGTGACGAACGGCAGTCTGATCTGCCTAAATGGGATAGCTGAAGGTAAAGACTATCAGAAGACGTTCGGTGAAGCCAAAAGGTTCACAACAAGTAAGGTAGCGTTATACTTGTCTCGGTGATAATGATCAATTGACTACTGCWGAACTATCTAGTGTCGAGGATTCTTCAGTCGTCCCTTTATACCTTGGTGCCTTCTAGTTACATGCGTCTGGATCATTGATCGTAGCTTGGCTCATGAGCTCCTTTCTGGCTCATGAGCCTGTCTTGGCAGTTATGAGCCATCCTTGTTCGGACCCTGGCTCTTAGCCCTGGGGAGGTTTCATTGCCCAGCCTTCACGTGGCTTGTTATGTTCCCGATGGTTCGGTGGGCCTGTGTCATCGCTTAAGTTCGTAACACCCTCTCATTGGTCGAAATCTAATGTTAGATTTTACCGCTATAGTAGTATGTTAGAAGTCCATATTCTAACTATTACTTATAGCGAGTCCAATCTAGTATACGAACCGCTTTGAGAAAGCCCCTAACTATAACCGCCAATATTAATAATTCAGTAACCGCTTATCATAACTAAATTAAAACGCACAGACTGCGTTGAGAAAGCCTCTAATTATAATCGCCAATATTAATCACTTATAGTAACCAACTTAGAATATACGGACCCTATATACGATTAACTATACCCGTTAATTTAATTTAGCACTAAGTATATTATACTAACACACTAAGCCTATCGTACTAAAGACTGTATTGTATTGCTCGAGTTGTGCTTGCTTGCTTGCTTGCTTGCTTGAGGAGTGACTAACTAACCAAGGGAGAGGAGAGGTCTCTATGTATATGGACACTAAGCATCTAGAAGCTTCTGGAGCATAGGAGCTTCTTGTAAGTTAGTATGAGTGCTTGAGGAGCACTATACTGTAGAAGGAATAGACTGATGTATGAGCTTTTATAGAATTCTGCAATGATAAATCAATCTAGAAGGAATATTGACTAAGGTATAGAATCTCTAGAATGTAGTGGTAAAACCTCTTACATTCTAGTACGTTCTGTGGGGACTGAGTCAACTGATTTCGTAAAGAGAGTAGTGTCCTTAACAGTCAGCCTTCTGCACTACAGGGTAGCACAAGGCAGTTACAAGGCACAGTAATAGCCACACGTTAACAATATCTTTAGTTTCTCCCCTACGTTAACGTTCCCTGCGTATTACTCTGCCCATAGTCACCTGAACTTACCTTTCCTCTACAATCTTAACATTAATATATACTAACGATATGTAATAAGAGGCAAATATTTTGATCCTATTTTACTATTTACGGAGTAAACTTCCGGCCTAATATGACCGTTTAACATTATTACGTAATATTTAATCCTATCTTCGCAGACTAAAACCCCGGACCAATAGCCGCTTTTACTAAGGTAAGAGAATAGAAGGTTTTTAGTCAGTATTCGCTCCCTCTATTTCCGTACTAAGTATATAAATAAGAGATTACTTCCCCACACTCACCAAAAACTTACACGCACCCATCTTTTCAATCTAGCAGCTGACATGTAAAATATACCGTTTAAGCTGTAAAATTCGTGATCTGTCATGTCTTGAAGTGGGTCAACCCAGTAAATCCCCTGTAAATCTTGTTCTACAGCGGGCAACCACGCAAATATGACAGCGCCAACCTGGTGATACTTTCGTGGTGTTGAGAGGTTCAGCTCTACTCTACTGTCACAGCGAAAGGGGCGTGCAATGCCAATTCGCTAAACCACCAAAAGATGGAAGAATGTTCTGTTCGCTAGACAGAACATCTAATGCACGCTTATATAGCACATGTCACAACCTGTGATATTTACTCTACTCTACTAGCTCTACTCTAAATGCTTACATCTGACGTACGTTGAGGGTGTTAATGAGTGTAAAGTGCTGGTGTAAATGGGTGTAGAGTGCTAGTGCAACTGCGTGCAAAGTGCTGGTGCAAATGGCCATGTAAAATCGAGGGGAAAAAATGACCAAGTTAGAGCGATGTTGTGGTGCATTGAAAATACGAAATATAGCGGGTAAAAACGAGATTTACAATGTCAGGTGTCATCAGCTGAACCGCCCCATTTTTCTGGTGGGGGTGGGTGCGTGTAAGTTTTTTTGGTGGGTGTGGGCAAGTAATCTCCAAAGCAAATCAGGGGCATATTCTGATATGACCTTGAGCTGCTCCTCAACTCACTCCTCGGCCTTCACCCATCCTTCTTCAATGTTCTGCTTCCTGCTCCTTTGACTCCATTCAGGCGGCACATCAATGCCTTCTTCTTCCTCCTTCTCGCCCTCCTCCTTGGTCTTATGCACTGCTGTTGGCCTGTGCTCGGCCGGTGAGTAGATGGTATATAGAATCAAGGGCGTCGGTCCCTGATTCAGGAACTGATGCTTTGTCCCTGCTGGTACAATTACCATATCGCCTGCCTTGATCTTCTGTTCCTTGCCCCCAACCTGGGCGAGGCCGACGCCCGAGGTAAAGATAAGGATTTGGTCCCTGGTATGAATCTGAGCCATGACTTAGCACTCCTGGCCGGTCTGGGTAGTAATAGCATTAGACAGGATGTGAGATACTTACCTCCTCACCGATATCTCCACCCACGGGGACAGTCATCAGTACGAGCTGGGAGTAGAGCCCGGTCCACAAAACACGTCGGAATTCGCCCGACTCAGAAGGCAAAGCTGTCGTCATGTCAGGGAAATATTGCATTTCATGCTTGGGAGGATCGCCATTGGGGGTCCGAAATGGAGCCATTGTGCGCTGGAGCGGCTTTGCGTGGTGAAATTGACAATGATTCAGTCGTCTTGTCTTCCGAAGGTCTAGTAAACGATGTGTATAGGAAGCGCCCAGTACGAGGCCCTGTTGACTTCTACATGAGCAGACGTAGCAATGAGCGACACGGGAGAGCATTGGATACTGGAAGAAGTCCCATAAGGAAATGGGTACTCAAGCAGGAAACTGGAAAACGATGAGATGCAGGACGTCTGGGGGAGTTTTGTAGTATATAAATCATAACGTCATCATCATGACCCGGATACCGCATGGAGTACCCCAGCCCATGTAGGAACATGGATCGACACAGGGACATTGACAACATGAGTTGTTACTTGGGGAGTTAGGGAAGAACCTGGAACCTTAAAACCCTGAAAAAAACGTTAAGGTAAAATCCCCGGAGTCAGCATGAACAGCAGCGTATTGTCTCACTACTATTTCGAGTTCTAGATTCGCGACCTCCATCATAATGTAGTGGTTGGCTTGATAGACAAATCCAAGCCACAAGTTATACCCACGGCCAGCAGTCATCAATTGTGTTGCACGCTCAGCCTTCAATGTCAAACTCCTCATAGTACCGATAGAGGCCACTGCTATACTTCGGCCGACGAGGACCCTCCAGATATTCCTTGATCTTGGGTCTTTGCCTAACAGCATCGTACAACTCAAACAGCTTCGAGTGTTTACCCTCCTTGTCCAAATTCGCCATGGCCTTGGGGAACATGAACTTGAGGCCATCCAGACACTGCCTCATGTCAGCCCTAATACGAAGAGCAATCGGTGCTAAGCAAGGCGCGGAACATACCTGGAAGAGGACCAAATCCGCATATGACAGCTTGCCTGCGTAGAGGTAAGGGCCCTCACCGCTCGCCTTGGAGTTCAGGACCCTTTCGAAGTAACCGAGAAACTTGGGTAACCGCGTCTTGACGTAATGCTCGGCCTTCCGTTTGGCCTCTTCCTTTTGGTCCTCGTAATACAGCTCAGACGCAATAGGGTGATGGCAGTCGTGCGGCTCGTTGCTCAATCCATCCAGCGCCGTAAGTGCCAGCTCGTTAACCTTGTACAGGGCATCCGAATCGTCCGCGACACTGGGTACGAGACCCAATCGCGGGCCTAGATACAGCAGAATATTGGGCGTCTGGCTGATGACAAGGTCACCGTGCTTAAGAATGGGCGGCGCAAAGATGGGAGGGTTGGTATTGTCGTCGGGTTTCTCGCCCTTTATATGAGCCATGACCTCGTCGATGCCTCCCTCGACCTTGGCCGTGTCGACGTACTCAGCACCGGCCTCCTCGAGGGCAAGCCGGATGAACTCGCCGCGGCCGGGGATCTCTGGCCAGTAGATGAGGTTGTAGGGCACATCCTTGTTGGACCTCTGTCGCTTTGCTGCTGCACCTTCGGACGACATCTTGAACCTTTCAGCTGCGGTTGACAGGGCAGTAGCAATCGTAGTAGTGATAAACGGAACACGCTGCGAAGAGGGGGATGGCAGTGGAAGTGAAGCTAATGATATTGGAAGCAGAAAAGCAACAGGTGTAACAGCTCTCAGCCGAGCCAGTTGTTTACAATGTCCCACGGATAGGAGGACCATTCGGATAAATAAATCACTGACGTAGATACCAAAACCGAGAAACTGTTTTCGGCCAGAGGCATACTGACAACACAGAAACCCGACATGGGGTAAGCTTGCATTTCCCCGCACTCGTTCGGCAGTTACCTGAGTATCAGCCATGCGGTACGTACAGTGGGTACCACAAATAAACGCACAACTTGGGAATTTCCCCGCAAACCACACCAAAAAATCACCTTCGTCACTCCTCGATTCAACCACATTACCATACCTTAAACCACATGCACTTCCTCAAGGTTAGAGTCTTTAATACCTTTTGATGTTAAAGAGACCTTTGAGTAATTTTGGTAATTAGTGGTGGTGAGAGAGTGGTGTTTATCCGAGGGTGAGGTTAGCAAATCGGTTATAGCGAACTTCCAAGGGCTTATAGTAGGTAAGAAATCTAATTCTCCCTGAAGTGCCTGGCTTACTACCGTCTCTTTCAGGCATCTTTGGCTTAAAGAATAAACTAAAAAGTACGTTTTACTAGTAGAATAAAATATTCTAGACGTTGAAATTCACAGATTACTGGAGAATGGGTGGTATTGTTGTTTCGAGACTTGAAAAGTACGAGTTTTGCGAGGAAATAACCAGTTATGCGTTTATTTATGGTACCCACTGCACCTAACCAGCAAGGTACTTACACCCCTGTCAACATAATTGACAGAAGGGTATACTATCGAAAAAATAGGTATGCGTTTCATTTACAAGTCATAACGTCCAAGCAAGCTAATAACATCAACGGAAAGGCCATGTCCGCCTTTCGGATCCTATGACCGGGAGAGGTGGCCTCGACATACCTGCCACCTCCAAAGTGAGGCAGGTACCACAGCAGGTCTCGCATGAAATGCACACGACTAAAGCACACGACTCAGGTATGAGCATTGGACCTTGCATACAGCCATGACCAGACGCAACTGACAGCTCGTTCGCGGAAAGATGAGGCGGGGTGCCGTAAACATCTTCACCTTAGCCAACCACTCTCTGGATCCGCTCACGGCACTCGGCAGGATCCTCAAACACATACCACACCTCTCTGCAAGTATCGCAAGGTTAGATCCAATACTCAAAAGGGGACTCAGCCGTAGGAGTCGCACATACCTTGGGACACCCTTAAACGCTTCCTCGAACCGCTTGGGAGCATTCTTCGTTTCCGTACCGATGGCCGCAATATCGGTAACTTTCCGGATGAGAATCAGTTTGATCCACTCTGGATGCTTCCTATACATCTCGCCTGCAGAACATGATTCCATGTGTCAGCCAGTGAGTTTTCTGGTACAGCTCACTTGTTTTGTTTTCGAATTCAAGGTATCGTCAACTCACCATATGCTTCAGGGTCGCTTTGCGTTGAATCGCCTACACAGATCATTGTCTTCTTTGGCAGCCACTCGTACAGCTTCTTCATGCGATCGACCTTGTACTTTTGGGTTCCAAGCGTGAGATTGGAGAGTAACCCTGGAATGGTCATCCAACTGGCATCTCGCAAGATCAACTGGCCCCGGGGGTAGTAACGGTGAGTGAAATCCCGGAGGAAAGGGTAGAGGTTGTATGGTGATGCCGACAGGTAGAACCACGGTGCAGACGGCGTCACTATGTCCTTAATTTGCCAGTATAGCTCTGGCATGCCTGCAATTGGTGTCGGTTCTGCCTACACAAAGGGGGACACGTCGTCAATATCCGAGCTTCATCAAAGGGCTAGACGATTGCGATGGAACGCAGAGAGCGCTAAACTTACCACAAATGTGGACCGTAGGATTCCCACAGGATCGCTCGTTTGCGTGATCTTGATAGTGTCATCGACATCTGTTTTGGAGCGTCGGATGTTAGAAGAAGCAAACGCTGGGCGTTTTGTGCGAGGGGAAAGGACTGTCTCTCAGTTGAGTGACGGCTCGAAGACCACAAACATACCAGAAATAACGCCCCAACCCTCAGGCTCTGTATAGAATGTATTCATTTCCAACAATCCTCCTGCGCCAGATGGGACTTCGGCCACTGACTTTACCACAGTTCCGGCAGCTGAGTCGGGGAGCTTCTTCAGCTCACTGCTGATACCGTTCCTGCCTCCAGGGCCCAGCCGCAACTCGGTAGACTCGCCAAACTTGATATCGACCCGTCTCCCAGGCAAAACCTCCATGAGGAAAGGAGTAATGCGCTGCTCAATCGTCTTCTCCTGCTTGTCGCCCTTGGAGAGACCCACTTTTTCGGCGATGTCGCCTACAGCCTCAACAAACTTGGTTGATACGCGCGCGTCGAAAACAGCCGTCACAAACTCTGCCTGCCATGTACCATTTGGGCCGCGAAAGGCAACATTATCGAAGAGCCAGACCGCGTCGTTTTTCGACACGCCAATCGGTATGGGATTCAGCCGGCCAAGATATGAGAGCAGATGGGTAACCTTGAACTTTTGGACAAGGCCTTGGGCTCTCATCATGTTGGCGAGGGACGTCTCGGTAGGCTCGAAGCCTCGATCGCGCCAAGTTTGGTGCTCGAGCATGCTCGACTCAGAGCGGCGGTATGTGGACGGAAGCGACATGGTGAATAGCGGCTGCTGAGGTTCACTGTCGGAAAGTAGGTGGTTGAGGCCTTGGCGGGAGGAGTTTGATCAAGCGCATGAAAAGCAAACACGGTCACCAGGAGCATGGCCATGATGAAAGGCCTTATAAACTCGCTGCTCAATCGACTAATCAAGGATTCCATGACTGCACCATGATGGAAGATCACCACCATTCGACACAGCTAGGGCTGCTAGTGGCATCCTAGTGGCCCCCCACATGACGCTTGCACGTCGCTTGCCTAGTGCTTGGCCAGAACGCCGGGATACGTTGACACGGTCGGGAGGGCCTCGCCTCGTGATGCCGGCACGTCGAAACCTGGAATTACAACCCCCAGGAACCAAGCTAGGCCGTATCAACAGGGGCGCCCGTGTGTGATGCCCCTGTGCAGTATCCTAGATCGCCGTAGGTTAAAGTACCTTACCCTACCGCCGTCACCCTCTCTTCGGAGGCAGCATTGACGGCATACGAACAAGGGCTCTTCAGGCGCTCATTACCACTTTCCATGCAGGGGCGTACGCAACCTTTGGGTTTCCAGCTTGCTTCAGGTTCGTTTTGTGCCCAGTTGTCGAAGGTTAACAAGTGGTTGGTAACCATTTGGATTGACAAATGAGTGAAAGAGACTTGAGAATTACGTATTGCGGGCTGATAAGCGCTCTAAACTAGTTGTCAACAAACATCAGCCCCGAACAGTTGCGCTCAGCAGAGCGATTCACCTACCAACATACCACACAAATAAACCCGGTTCTGTAATTTGTCTCTTTCTCTGGAGCCTCCGGACTCTTTCTTCAGACGGTTTGTTGGCTCTTACAACACTGTTGATAAGATGATGTCATTCTCCAAACCTCAAGCGAATCAGGAGCGCAACTTACACGTGCCGTACCTAAAACGAGCCGCACATCAGGTGCCACGGAGTAGGCACGAGTATCGAAGCAGAAGACACAAACAAGGCCACGCCCAAGGAGAGGTGACTAGCGCATGGTGTAGGCTGATATGAAGGGGACGCGCCCGCCTGTATATCGAGATCCTCACCAGCCCCGGCCGGCCTCCAATCGACCCCGATGTGCAAAAATGCTGCGTGAAACTTCCGATATCCACTGCGCAGCGGCATTGTGTACGCTACAAAAAAAATCGAACATGACCCCAACCCGATTTGAACGGATAACCTTTCGATCTGGAGTCGAACGCGCTACCGTTGCGCCATGAGGCCGTTGATATGACTTTTTCTCCGAGACTAGGTGTTTATAAAGGTTCTGAGCAACCCACGAAAGCAACTAAAATAAAGCGATGAATAGATCGGTAATTGTTGTGGTGGGGCCTGTCCCACCTTCCTGCCTGATACCGGAAATGGCTGGATTCCCAGCCATTACCTGTATCCGTGTATTATAGCTTAGATTAGCTATGACAGCCCAGATTAGCTAGGCTGTCATGGAGGCTTCCATGACCAGTCTGGGCATCTAGAGTGCAGTGCTCGAGCCACCCCGTGGCTCTAGTCCTGACTCTCTGCACGGCATATCCTTTCTGTGCAGACGGCTGGCTGGGACAGCCTCCTCCTCCCTTTTACATGATCCTTCTTTTTTACTATGACTTCCAGTATGGCTTCACTTTGTTGATCCTGACCGTACTGAAGTCTATTTATTTCTTTTCCCGTATCAAATGGTAGCTGCAACTACAAGATTGCAGTGATCCTCACGATTCAAACCATACCATCATCGCGACCGACTCGATCAACTATTCTAGGCGCGCGATAACCTCAAGCACTACCAGCGAAAGCGACACCAAGCTCTCCACCAAATCGACGACGACAGCGAAGTTCCGGTACCTGTTCGTCATCGCCAGCTTTCACGAGCGCAACACGTTCCCCACGTTGGCGACGAACTTGGGTACTCGTCAACACTCATCACCCCTCACCTCCTCGGCCGCCGAACTTGGGTACGCGACTGTTCCATCCTCGAGACGAACTTGGGTACTCTCTGGGATTCTCAACACCCCTCTTCCCCTGCCAGCGACNCCCACGTTGGCGACGAACTTGGGTACTCGTCAACACTCATCACCCCTCACCTCCTCGGCCGCCGAACTTGGGTACGCGACTGTTCCATCCTCGAGACGAACTTGGGTACTCTCTGGGATTCTCAACACCCCTCTTCCCCTGCCAGCGACGAACTTGGGTACTCGCCAGCATCTCCCCCCTCACATCACTTCGTAAAGCGGCGAACTTGGGTAACCGCTTCCCATTCATCAACACCCTCGAGACGAACTTGGGTACTCTYGAGACCCCCATTCCTTCATCAGCACCAGCACCGACCTCAGTCACAACACCGGCCTCTTGGCCACTACACTAGCTCCCCCGCCAACSCGAGTCACCCCCAAGCGCGCCGACCGACCGCAAGCTAGACTCTCCTCTCTTCACCAAGACAACAAGCTTCTCGACCGCTCCCCTCGTCGAGCCAAGCTTCCATCATCATYTCACCGATTCACCCCTCCTTAAACGACGAGATACGGGCGTCGCCGTGARWCACATTCGAGTGCCCGCCGTCAGACGGCACATCCAAGCGCGTCCGCATAGACAGCTCAAGCAGCGTTTATCAACAAGTTCAGAGTTCACTTCCAAAAGACTCTACCAATTTCCTTTTGAGTCCGCCATTCTCGACGACTCTACAAAATTCACAACCATRGCCCGCCTCCATTACTGCCCATGGTGTTCTGAAGACAAAGAATGCCCATACCGTTCCTTCTTTCAAAGTCATAACGGCCAGCCACGCGACCCTCACACTTTCTTCCAACCCTCACACGTC
Source organism: Neurospora sp. FGSC 26632 (assembly GCA_009804965.1). Lineage (NCBI taxonomy): Eukaryota > Fungi > Ascomycota > Sordariomycetes > Sordariales > Sordariaceae > Neurospora > Neurospora sp. FGSC 26632. The sequence continues at coordinate 1,884 of RAOH01000224.1, read as the reverse complement.
CGTCAACACTCGACAGAGAAATACTACTACCTTCGCATCYAGGGCTTGGGTGTCAACCACTTCAAGGCCATTCAACACCTCTTTCCTTCTTCACGCTACATCCAACTCGAAGATGAGGGCCGTCAAGTAATCGTTGTCTACTTTGGCAAAGCAGTGAYCCAGGACGTCAAGAAGAAATGCAGCAAGTGCAAGGAAAGAGGAAAAGGCAAGAAATGCAACAAGTGTAAGGAAAGGGACGAAGAACAAGAACAAGCCTTCAATGAACGATACAAGGACCCTCGCCCAWGGAAGATGCCTCATCTTTCCGCCTTGGAAAGTCTGTGGGAAAGGATACCGTGATGCCTTCCTTCTGGAAGCCTTTYTTTCGACCCAAGGTCGGCCTCATGGACTTCTACCGACAAGAATGGGGTTCTTTCAACTACGTCCCCATTGATCACTACCGCGACCTTCGTTCTGCAGGCTTCCTGAAAGACCAGAATGTGCTTCTTTTCAGGGAACCGTCAGCCCTCATTTTCCACCCCCCGGAAAAGAAGGCTCCCGTTCTCTCGATCTCAGCAATACAGACCGTCTTTTCTGTTGCCCCAGACTGTGTCGGTGCTTCTGTTGACGATAACGACGACGATAATAAATATCTYATCGTTCCCAAGAAAGCARTCCGCACTGCAAAGCAACAACTTCGAGCTGCCCRTGAAGMGCTCCACGCTCTGGATCCTTTTGTTCAGTCAGCTTTGAGATCACAARCCACCAGAGTCTCCCCGTCTCCCGCCGAGACCAAGATCAAGCCTCACGATGGCTTCAAGACTCTCATTAAGAAGGACAAGACTGTCGATGGCTTCAAGTCAGCCTCACAACCGCCGTCTCCCCAGACCGCTGAGCACACGTGCCGCAAGTGTGGCAATGCCTCTTTTCGCTCAAGAAATGCCCTCTTTGATCACATCTACTCGAACACGTGCAAGCCCAGCTCTCAAGAGAGGCCCACCGCAAAGAACTCAAATTTGCAGTCTTTTATCATTACGGCTAACAGGCTCAGTCGCCGTCTCGCTGCTACGGCCACGGCGTCTCCAGCTCCCCCGGGCGCTCCCGATTTACACGGCCTGTTTACCCCCGTCAAGACTCGGCCTCTCTCGGCTTCCCCTATCCCGTGGGAATTCAAACACAGTCTCCCYAAGACGAAGCCGGTTACTCCAGCCCACATCACGGAGACGGACTCCAAGATACCAACGTTCAAGCGCTTCGTCCCCAAACCGCTGCCACCGCTAGACCTTTCTCACCTCAGACTTCGTAAGAAGCCTCCCGTTGTTACTGATAAAGCAACGGCATCACCAGCTTCAAAGCCCGTAGCTTCACCTCCTCCCCAAAGTAGCAGCCAAGCGGCCTCCCCGAACGGTTCCCACGGCAACAGACCTTCAACACCCTCAATACCCCATGGATGCCGTTGTTGCAACCAGAGCTTTGCTTCACGAAACCTCCTCTTTGCCCACCTCCACGAGCACGGTCACTGCCGCCCTGACAAGACCAGCGTCTCGAAGTCCTTCAAAATCAAGAACACTAGCTGGCACAGTGGCAAAGTTATCCAGATGGACTTTGGCGTACTGGGAGATGTGATCAACAAGCTCACTGCACTGGCTTCTGCAGCATAACCGCTGGCACTGAATTCATCCATGTAACAATATCTCTTGTCAGATTTCGAGCTTTCAGCTTCCCCAGCACCGCCTTGCTTCCCAGCGGTCTCACACAACTGAGGTATGGTGATGGCTTCCTTCTGTCAGCTCAGCAACGAGGTCGTTGCTCTCTTTCTTTCTCCGCGGGCAGCCTTTACCTGCTTTGCCTTGCTTAACTTTACAGCCATGAACCAAGCGGTTGCGGTTCTCCCGACAACAACAA
>RAOH01000223.1:0-55051 GCA_009804965.1 Neurospora sp. FGSC 26632 | reverse complement strand
GTCACGGTCTAGAGGTGGTACAACCTCAAAACACTGGCATGTCACTGGCTGAGCTATCGAGCGAGTGAGTGACGAGGAGGTTGACGAGAAGGAATTGTTTCGTTGAAAGTCGGAACTCAGACCGCCTCCGGTGCTCCCGACCGCCGCGACACCCGCGTCTTTGATGCGCAATTGATGCAACATCATAGATACGGGTAATCGGACGTCCTGAACACGATTCTGATGTCAAAAATGATTTTACTGTCGTTGTCGACCAAGAATCCGCGTTTCAACGTTCCGCGAGCTTTCTTTACGAACTGTCCCAGTGTAATATTTGCCTATCCTTATGTTCGTCTTCAAGCGGTTGAAATTCCTCTACTAATGGATCGTAAAAAAATCTTGAAGAGTTTTCTTCATTCTGATTATCAAGGTTTGTTTGGCACTCTTGAGCTGATAAAGCGAGCTCTTCAATGTACGTATAATGTGGTGGTGGACATTCTGTTGATATTGGCTCATTGTATAGTATCTTTTTCAATTAGCTGATATTCTAAACTGGATTTCAAGATTCTTACTAAATGTTTTGTTACGAACTTAAGCGAGTGCACAGGTCAACCAAGCCACCGGGATACAGCAGCCATGCCAAGGCAAGGACAGTATAACCCCAAACAGGGATTGGACCGGAAGGCGCACAGAGGTGCTCACTGGCAACAGGCACTCACAGTGAGCAGGAACTCAGGATGAGCAGGCAAAACAAAGACAGACACTCAAGGTATAAAGGGACGACTGGAGAACTCAGATTGTCAGATAGTTCGACAGTAGTCAATAGACCATCGTTATCAGAGACACGGATAACGATACTTGTTGTGAACCTTTTGGCTTCACCAAACTGCACTTGATAGTCTTTACCTTCAGCTATCCCACTTGGGCAGATCAAGACTGCCGTTCGTCACACACACCAATATCCGAACGTCAAACGAAAGGAGTGAGTAGCTAGGTCGTTATTCTAATATAAATTCCTTTCACGCCTGTAATGCTCTCCTTTCTGATTGTCTAAGCATCCTCGGTACGATACTAATGACCGCCTCTATCAGCACCAGAAGCCTGTTTAGCGCCTACGCAATGGCCCAGCTTAACGAAAATGAACTGTTCCACTAGGATGTTGAGCGGGTGGTCAAAGAGCTATGCACCCTGGAACGTACATGGGATGCGCCTGCTTCGTATGAGCTACCAGACCCAAAATGACTTGCATCTAAGCTACTGCAATTCGATGTCGATGGAGAGATACTCTTTATATACCTAGACGAATTCGGTTGGCTTGCGTTTTGGAAAATACTAGGCATCAAAAATTTATCCATCCAAGAAGCAATCAAGAAGTTCAGGGAGACTAGTACACTTTACTATCGACATAACAGGGATATCGACCTCCCGAAATATCCGCCTAGTACAACTCCGGCCATCAAGCCGGATCTTCTAATGTGACAAGGGCAGAGTTGTGGGCTTGGAACAAGTCGTTCAATTCAGCTGATAATTTACTTTGGTCTCGAAGGCCTTTGTTGATCCTTTTAACCTCCATGAGAAGGTCGGGCCTTGAGGCCTTCTTGTACCAAAGAAAGTTGGTACGTACCGAGTCCTGTGTGCCAGGCATCGGCGCGAGTCTATCTAGTTCATCTGCCTACAAGTAGATCTTCTGAATGCCAGCCTTCGTCCAGTTGCCCGTCGGTAATTCCGGTCGGCGGTTTAATTAATGAATGTCGCCGGCGAATGTCCGTGTGGCACTCTGTCGGTAATTCCGGTCGGCAGTTTGACTGATGAATGTCGCCGGCGAATGTCCGTGTGGCATCTAAATCCCTCTGAGCTGACACCTCCTATCGTCGATAGGTCCATCCAAGAGCCGACTACCGCGGCGATTGACGGTCCCGTCTCTAAGCCAAGTCCAGCTGAAGTCGACAGCGCAGTTACGGAGGCGAGTCCTGCTGTGTTCAATGATGCCGCTTCCGAGCCAACTCCTAAGACGGCTCCGGTCGTGGGCGGAGCGGTGGAAGTCGATTTTGAGGGGTATGGAGAGGGTTGAGTTGGGGGACGTGGGGAGAGGAGGGATTTGTTTTCTTTGTAGAGGAAGGGGTTGTGGTGTTGGAATGGGGGCGGGGGGTTGTCGAGATCAGGTGTTTGGGGTTGGTGGGGTTGCTGCTGCCGGGGGAGAGTGGAGGAGGGAGGCGATGAAGACTGTAGATTCACCGAGGGATTGAGCGGTGGTGTATTGGGAGGTTATTGATTTGAGAAAGGAGCGGGTGCATTGTGAGGTCGTCGAGCCCGAGACGGAGGCGAAGGCGGCGGAGATGAGAGGAAGGGTGGATAGGGTTGCTAAGGCGCAGGCTGGAAGAGAAGGTCGGACCATAGTGATTGTTTGCCGATGCTCGCGAAGGGGAGGATATCGAGGAGATTACGGTACGCTCGCTTAACGCTCCTCGGAGTGAATCCTGATGGATACCATAACGTGTTGCTTTATAATGAGTGACTGGTGTTTGTATTGTCTCAAGGGAGCACAGAAGTGGCATCCGATGGTCAGAGACTCGGCCGTTGTTCTTTGAAGTTCCATATCATCCCTTGTATTGTAATCAAGACGTGCAGAAACGCTGAAGGGAAAGAGCATCGATGGTTGGCGGCAAATTCAGGATGCCGTTGCCGATCTGCTTTATCTTGATATTGTGCGGAGAGTACCCGAGCCGAAGCGGGATGCACCGTACACCGTTAGGTAAGTGCCGTAATCGAGGCTGTGAGTTGAGTGTTAGCATGGTCCGGTAATAAAGGGATGCCGGTTATTTAACTTCGGATAGACAATATAGGCTGCGTTCCAGAGGGTTGCTGCGAACAACGTCCGGGATTTGTTGGCATTCGTTGATGTGGGCGTCCCTGTTATGGGCAAGTCGCAAACTGGGTTAACGGGAATTATCGACCGGTGGCAGACGAGGACGCATCAAGGAAACCTGATGTATTGATAGAAAATGCACTCAAGTCTTGTCATTGCCCAAATAGAAGGCGGCGATTCTGTGTACTCCAAACTGCAACGCATCTCGCCAGCCTTGTCCCAAAAATCTCAAACATATCTATTCTACCGGTCAATGTGGCTCCAGCCAGCTGCTGTAGCTGTGACGATGTTCATTCAGGCTTCCGACCCCATGCAACACGCTCCACGAAGTATCCGTGGATTTTGGGGTTATTCAAATCCCTTTTCAGGTGACGGGCAAAGGCCTTCGCTTCAACCCGACTCCAACCAAGGACAGCATTCCACATGTAGTTGATCCATCCTAGAGCGTATTGTTAGAACCAACTGAATCAATGTTCATTAATGCTGGGAATGGAGGGGAGCTTGTTCACGAGCAAGCTTACCTTCAAGGTCCGCCTCAACGGCTAGCTTCCACCAAAGACCCCTTTCTGCCTCTTCCTTTTCGGGGTGCCAGACACCAATCGGGACTTGGATATCCTTAAACTCGATTATCAACGAACCCAGCCGCCTCCATACATTTCCGCTGGAGATCCTCTTCATATACTGAAAACGTTCTTCCAAGTTTTTTACCACCCTCCCGGAAGACTCTACACCATTGGTCTAGAGAACTACCTTCTTTAACCGACCCGTCATCAGACAAGAATTGAGATGACGTAGTATAACACTCCACATAACCACCGGGCTTAGTGTGACAAGGGCTGTGATCAGGGCTTGGAACAGTAGTTCAATTCAGCTAATAAACTATTTTGGTCTCGAAAGCCTTGTTGATCTTCTCAACCTCCAGGAGAAGGTTGGGCTTCAAGGCCTTCTTATGCCAAAGGGAATCGGTACGTACTTGAGGTACGTATCAAGCCTTGTCGCCTGAGGCTTCAAGGCATCTATCATACATGTGGATCTTCCTGAATGCCTTCGTTCATTCTCCATCTTCCTTCTGGTGCTGTCCTTCATCCGGGCGCCGTGCTTCTTGCTTGGTTGGCTGTGGTTGCTTCTGGGATGACTGGATTGTCTCATGGTGCTTCATCAGCGTCTTCGGCACTTCCATGGTTGGCTCGCTAGCCCGGTGGCGTCGAGAGGAGTTCGGGTAAGCAGTGCCGGTGGCCGAGAGTCCGGCCGAGGTGAGTGTTGCGGCCGGAGGCCTCCGGGCATCTCGAGGCTGATGCCGAGCGTTGAGGCTCTGCTGAGCCTTGCGGCCCTGACCCTGGACTGTGGGCGATGTCCGTGTGACAATCGGCGACCCACTTATCTACCGTTGTCTTGGGCCTTGGCGACCCTGATCCGGATCCGCAATTGACGACTTCCGACCGGAATCCGGCCCCACTCTCAACCCTTGTCCTCCCCGATTGACCGGTAGCCATTAGTTAAAGATAACCGTTCTCTGGGTGTTGCGTGCCAGCACAGATCAAACCAAACCATAAAACCACGGCTAGCACACACATACTACTCAAGACTTTTCTATTTGCCTATGAGGGGAAAGGAAATGGTGGTGAAAAAGATCGGACACGGGGTCTCCGCCAATGCCTGTCATGCTCTACAACCCAGATCCCGAATGAGTCTTCCTCTACAAAACTGGTCGCTACACGGTCACGTTTATCACGTATTGCGAGGACATGTCGACGAAGTCTGCAGGGGGTGCGTCAACCCTCGAGGAATGTTTCTGCGAACAAGCGCGATCTACTTCCAGGGGACAATAAGTGGAGGCTCCGGCATTTCAAAAAAGAAAAAAAAAAAAAAAAAAAAAAAAAAAAAAAAAAAAAAAAAAAAAAAAAAAAAAAAAAAAAAAAAAAAAAAAAAAAAAAAAAAAAAAGGGAGTTTGTCAGGTAGGTTACGGCACATGTTCATTGCATTGCAAAGATACTAGGGTCAAATATCAGTACAACCAGTCTTTCATTCTAAAACTCTTAGTCTAGACGAAGGGATGCTTTCTCGCTTCTTTCTGCTAAAACAACACGTTCATTTCTCTGGTACACACGGGGACGTCCTGTGCTGGTACTTGGGTAGTATTCAGCCTGAATGATTATTCTGATTCTGGCTTGGCTGTCTTCTTCCCGGGTGGAGCAGTAAGCTGGGTAATAAGTTTGAGAATCTGAACGTCGAGGTGGTTAGCACCGTGCACTGATAGTGATATTAAATGAGCGGAAATAGTAGGAAGATAGCTTACAAGCTCGCAGTCCGCCTCGAGGGAAGCAAGACCTTCATCATTGACAAGCCTTGCACTGCCCAATTGCATCCGACTTGGGACGTTATTCACTCGCGGACCGGGACCATACAGATGTGGGCCATGAGTCGCCATGGTGATTGTCGTACTCATTCGAAGAAACATGAGACTGGAGAGAGAAAGAAGTACGGATCTTAGGATGTCGGATCGCACAGGGGCCGATCCCGGTCCTCCCTTCAATCCGGTGCAAGCCGCACCATTGAAACCGAGGACGCAATTGAAGAGTGATTCCAGTTGGAGTCGTTGAACGTTGACCAATTGGTGATATGCGCTCCACTGCGCCGGACCGGATGATATTGACAGTGTTCCATTCATAACATCGTCTAGTAGAGTGGTGGAACAGACAGGAAGGTTGAACTGGCACAGCACGCTTTCCGCATCGTTGACAAGCTTGGCGTGAAGATGGCCGGATCCGTCATTTTCCTTGGATTCCTTGGATTTGGACGTCATCTTGAACGAAAATGAGGTAGCGAAAGATGTATCTGGTAGGAGGTCGCTCATTTCACGGGGTCAAAATGGGAATGATAGCTGGTGCTGGCCTTTCTGTCTCGCCCTAGACAATGCGGTGTAATAGGAGTGGATGGAGAGCTGGAGAGGAGTCGATGCCAACCGCAGAAGAGTCAACAAGCTAGGTAGTGTAGGCACGGTAAGTGTTTTATACGTCTATAGGCAGCTCTATAAGGATAGCGGGCGAAGCATATGTATTGCGAACCCTAAGATGGCCGTGGTATTCCTTTGCTGGTAACCTCCTGAGTTCTAGCCTCTGCTTCATCCTCGTAGGCTTTCTCCCAATCTGCCTTTTAGTCGGTCGAGAGTTGCGATTGGGGCTTTGCAAGTCTTCGCTTCTGAGTTTCATCTTGCTAGACGGCCATCTTTTGAACGGCCTGCATCGGCGGCACTGCCCATCAAAGGTAGTAGGCGTCAAAGAAGACTCAGTGTCGCCAATGTCTGCTAGCCATGGTGATGGCTTCGAATGTTGGTGTTTTGAAAGACAAGGCGAAGCATTGTGGGGATTGTCTTGATTGGATACTTGGAGGAAGAAGGATCCAGGAGAGCGTTCCAGCACTGCAGCCTGGGAATAAATAAAGCAATTGTGGTAGTGGTGCGGGACGACTGCCACAGATATCATTGGTCAAATGCGTAGCGCGATGCATTTCCACGCCGTTCATTGGTTCTCGAAGGTTGGTGCCCCGCCTGCCGGCCTGTACCTCCGGCCTAGCTCCGGGCTTCCGGCCTCTGGGGACCCGACCAGACCGGCCGGCCGGGCTCAGTCACTGTTCCTACGTCTGGGGAATCTGCCTTACCCTCCGGTGTCACTTCATGTTTTGCGTGGAATAACAAGTTTAGGTATGTTGAAATTCCAAGGAACACTCTGATTGTCCGAACGTAAAACTTGGAGGTCTGGATGAAGAACAATGAGACTGGAGCAGTCGAAGATGTACTTATCTACGAGTGAAGCGGCTTCAACAGAAACGGAGAGAATTACCGGTACACGAGACTCTTACTTGTTGGAAAGCGATGCCATGTGTTTCGGGACCTCCTAGCCGTCGGTTTGCCCTGTGATTATCCTTCCGTGTCGGCACTGGGTCTCCCTTCTATCCCGCATTACAAATGACCACTCTGGGGTGATTGGATGGTTAACATTGGCATGATAGGCCTCATGCTTGAGCACCACTCTCCTAACAACTCCCTGTGATCAATCGTTCCCATGTGCTGCTTCATCCTCACGATTCGCTAACACCATGGAAATTGACCAAAACCGCTATGTTCCAAAAGAACTATATAAATATGAACTAAACGCCTTGCCGACGGCTTATCCGTACATGTCTTACACTCTCCTCATATGCACATTTTGAACTGGAAAGAAAAAAGGAAAGAAACAAACAATCACACCACTGCCCTACATACACCATCTAGCCAAGCCTCAACCCCCGCATTAACCTTCTCCTTCCTCTCCACCTGCGGCTGCATCTCCCCGCTTCCGTTCCCCTTTCCAAGACCATCAGACCCCTTCTCGGGATGGTGGAAGTACTCATCATCGCGCTGCATGCGTGTGATATAGCCAGGCGGCATCCACTTGTGCGAGTTCCACGGCTTGATGCCCGGCTCGCTGTACATGAGGTCGATGTTTTCGAGGGACAGGCTGACGGACTCGTACAGGGAGAACCAGACCAAGAGCGCACCGAGAAGGTTGGTGCCTGTGAAGACGTAGCCGTAGGAGTAGCTGATGCCGTCGTCTGCGAGGGGGGTGAGGAAGGAGATCATGACTTGGGGGTTGTTAGTTTTGCTTATGTGTGGTCGAAAGCAAATGCATCGAAGTCGACAACGTCCAGAAGGCCGAGTCCGATCCTGCCAACAAGCCCATCAACGATGAGCAATGGCAAGCCGTGATCGCCCTACACCGCACTCTTCTGCACGAGCATCACGACTTTTTCCTTGCCTGGCAACACCCCTTTGCGAGTCCGGCGTTGAGACGATTGGCGGCCAAGTACGCGATGCCGGCCCGGATGTGGAAGCACGGAATCCACAGCTTTCTTGAATTGCTGAGGCATCGTCTTCCTGGGAGTCTCCAACACATGCACACATTCATCAACCTAGCGTACTCTATAATGGCGTTGCTATACGAAACTGTGCCTGCATTCGATGTCACACGGACATTCGCCGGCGACATTTACCAACTCTTTAGGGATGGGGTTATTGAGGCTCCGCGGGCTCAAAGCGTGGCACCAGCATCATCGATGCCTTGCGGCCTCAGACGTCAGGATCATCCTCGCCCAACCTAACTCCCTGTTACCGGCATCAACACAGCCGAAACACCATCAGGCTATCGAGCCTACCTTCGAACCGCTGACTGGAATTACCGACAGCGCTAAGCACCCCTACGGAGTAACTATAGCCAACCAAGTAGAAGTAGGACGACCGGACGAAGGTCGGCGTTAGAAGGAAGGTATTTAGAAAGATCTACTTGTATAGATAGACAAGCGACGATGCCTCGAGGCCTCAGGCCGTAAAGGCTCGGTACGTACCAACCTTCTTTGGTATAAGAAGGCCTTGGAGCCTAGCCTTCCTCTGGAGGTTGAAAGGGTCAACAAGGCCTTCGAGACCAAAGAAGATTATTAGCTGAATTGAACTACTGTTCCAAGCCCAGAACACTGCCCTTGTCACATTCGAAGAGACTTGGTGTTACGATCCAATCAGGGATCACCTATGTAAGCTAAAACCAAATAGAACCAACAGACCAATCAGGTTGGACCCGAGACGAAGGTTCGGGTCCACGGGTCCGGTATATCGGGTCCATGAAGGCCGGTATATAAAGACGGCCTTACCTGGCCACTTTATATACTGGCTCTTCAGCAAGCAATAGCTTCTACAATCGACCAGTACCTTTTGGCTACTACTACCGTTGTTCCTATTCCCAGGGATATACTCCTGTGCTTGTAACGGTTCGTCACACTTGGGTCGAGTGTCTTAGGGATCTGAGCCTTTATTGGATTGCCATTGAGAAGGACAATCTCTGTGATCAAAAGATATGGACTGGTGTTACGAAATTAAGCGACACAAGGGCTGACCCAGCCATCGGGACGCGACAGCACTGTCAGAGATGGTCGAGTGTAACCTTAGACGAGGATTGGCCGGAAGGGCGCTCACTGCAGGAGAGTGCTCACAATGGGCCAGTGCTCACGGTGAGCCGGAAGGCATCGTGAGCCAACGTCAAAGACAAGGAAGACAGGCCGGACGGCCAGAGTATAAAGGGACGACTGGAGAACTCAGATTGTCAGATAGTTCGACAGTAGTCAATTGATCATTTATCACCGAGACCAGTAAAACGTTACCATACTTGTTGTGAACATTTTGGCTTCACCGAACGACTCTGATAGTTTACTACCTTCAGCTATCTCATTTAGGCAGATCAGACTGCCGTTCGTCACAAGAACCTTTTGGAGCTTCGGCCTATCTCGGATAGTACTGAAGGTATCTTCGCTTCATCATGTCTTCCTCCGCCGGAACCAACACTCAGGGTGAACCCCTGAACGTCACTACCCTGCACCAGCAACTCAAGGCTATGCAGGATCGCATCAACCAGCTGGAATCCCAGTTCTAGGCCGGACCCGGCGTCCCCGAAGCGAAGACGGGAGACGGAACTCCCCCCAAGGAACGCCAGGGAGTCAAGTTGTCAGCACCCAAGGAGCTCGACGGCCAGCAGGCCGCCCTCGCAGGATTCTTGATCCAGATGCAAACCTATCTCCACTTCTACGCGGATCGGTTTGCCTCTGAATTCGAGAAGGTAGCTTACGCGGGTACTCGACTTGTGGACAAAGCTCTCACCTGGTACGAGCCCATTCTCAAAGACTACTACGAAAACGGAGATCAGGCTTCAGACTTCACCAAGGAGGTCTTAGGCTCTTATGCTAAGTTCACTGAAGCTCTCTCCAGAGTCTTTGGAGAAAAGGACGAGACTCGGCGGGCTCAGGAACGCCTGACCCATCTTCGACAGACCAAGTCTGCTTCAGCCTATGCTAAGTTCACTGAAGCTCTCTCCAGAGTCTTTGGAGAAAAGGACGAGACTCGGCGGGCTCAGGAACGCCTGACCCATCTTCGACAGACCAAGTCTGCTTCAGCCTATGCTGCACTCTGCAAGCAAGATGCTCTTCGCAGCAACATCAACGACGACGGGCTGATGCAGCTGTTCTACAACGGCCTCAAGGATAGAGTCAAGGATGAACTCTACTAGGAGGACCGACCCAACTCCATCGACACCTACATGAACAAAGCCATTCGCATCGACGATCGACAGTTCCAACGGGAACAAGAGAAGAAGGGAGAACGACTACCTTCGTTCCTCTTAAGTCCAACCACAATGTCAAGAAAAAGCGGACTTGGGGCACTCACATCTCAGGAACTACTCATTCCGGACCCATGGAAATCGATGCCGCTCAATCTAACCAGGGCAAGCGTGACCTTTCGCAGGTCAAGTGTTTCAACTGCGGGAAGAAGGGGCACATGAAGAAGGATTGCCGCGCCCCCAAGCAGTTGAAATGGAGGAAGGCGGAAGCCGCCGCTGTGGAAGGAGCTAGGGTGGTCGAGATCGCCAGCGCCGAGTACAGCCAGGACGATTTGGAGGACGCCATGGACAGGGCTATGGACTACGACCCCGAAGAACACTGGCACGAAGCTAGCGGACCAGACGACGAGGACCCCCAACAGTCAGAACCATCTCGGGGACGAACCACTACTCAAGGACAAAATTATCGAGCGCCAACATGGGAAGAGGTCAGCAACATTGCCACCATAGACCGCGCGCTCCTCACCGTTGCCCACATCATGGGTACTTCCCCGCCGCCGGCACCCCTTTCAGCGCCAGAAACCGAAAGAAGCGACGTTCGGGACTTTGTCGACCCGTACCACTATGGACCCCCTAACAACTCCGCCTCCGGACACTGGACAGACCCCCTGGAGCATTACCGCTGGAAAAGCCAGGACGACGAGAAGTGGGACGACTTCTGGAAGAAACGAGCAGTCGTCACTGAAGGAAAACCCAAGGCCTCCTGGGGCGATGTTCCAAAACCAGTAGGAGCCTACCGACCAGTCGAAGGAGACACTGCCCAAATGCACCCTCTACACTACCTCCACCACCGGATGCAGTGGTTTCAATGCATCACAGAAAGCTGCCACGAGCATTACGGGAAGAAGCGGGACAATCGTTTCTGGCCCACCAGAAGACTGGACGCACAAGGACAGCCTAGGCCAGTCACCCGCACCTTCAGTCGAGGCAGTCCCCAAGCTACTCTCCTTTTCGACGAATGGCTCGCATTCAGCCTGCGTCCCTTCGGAAAACAGGACGAATGGCTATCCCCCAGAAGACTCGCAGCCCGACCACTCAATGTATACACCTGCGTGGGATGGGGAGACGCTGACCCGCACTGGGAATGGTGCCCAACGGCCGACTGCCCCATCCATATGAGGCAGAAAGCCCGGACTTATGAAGCGGAAGTCGCCCATCACCTTCGGCAGGCTAACGCAACCGACAGTACAGAGGACGAAAAAGCTGCCCATTTGGCATGGTTACAGGAACACAGCTTGCAGGACGAGCACGAACCTGTGGAAGAGGACGCTCTTAACGACCATCACCAAGAATTGGGAAACGGCTCAGGGCCTTCAGGGAGGCCCGACAAAAACTAAGTCCCTGGATGAAGCGGATCATCCGGCGATGCAGCCGTCGGAAAAACAAGATCCAGGATCCCGTGGCATTCACGGAGATTGCAGCTGCAGAGGAAGGGAACGAGGACCAACGACTTAAGGTCGTGGCCCACTGGAAGAACTACCAAGCTCTCGCACTGGTGGATTCCGGAGCTCAGTTGAACCTCATTTCACCCAAATTCGTCACGCAACTGAGGATTCCCGGGAAAAAGAAGAAGGCCCCTTTTGTGGTAAAAGGACCCTTCGAGACCCAGATCGTGAAGAGGGAAACGTTACCACTCCCCATCACGGTAGAAGGAAAGACGGTCGAAACTAGCTTCGACGTCGTCGATATGGGGCCATCCAAGGACATGATCCTAGGGCACCCATGGCATGTTGCATACGACCCCGACATCAGCTGGAAGGAAGGTGGCCGCCTGCGTCCTAGGACGCACCCAACCACTGGTGGAAAACCCAGAGCACGGAAGGAAGCGAGCCATGACGGCGTCGTTCCTACGGCCCCACCGCAAGCAGTACAGGAAGTTATGATCTGTATCATCGATAAGAGCGGCAAGGTTACGGAAGAAGGGTTAGTAACGTTGGTAGAGGTATCCGCAGTCAATACTCAGCACAAGTTCGACTGTTACCAGAACCAACAGACGGAAAAGCCGAAAACAGTGATCCCAGCCGAATACCAGGGACACCCGGCTTTTATCAGCAAACATCTTGAAGGACTGCCACCACGAGGACCGTGGGACCACGAGATCAAGCTCAAGGAAGGAGCCAAGCTCAAGTTCTTCAAAATGTACCACACCAACGAGAAGCAGAACGCAGAGTTGAGGAAGTACTTGGACGAAAACTTGAAACGAGGACACATTCGGGAATCCACATCGCCAGCAGGGTACCCCATCCTCTTTGTACCGAAGAAAGATGGAAAGCTGCGCCTTTGTGTTGATTACAGGCAACTGAACCAAGAGACCGTGAGAAACAGTTATCCCCTACCCCTGATTTCGCGCATCCGAAGTCAACTAGGAGGAGCATGATACTTCACGCGCCTTGATTTACCCGTTGCCTATGCCCACATCCGGATCAAGGAAGGAGACGAATGGAAGACAACATTTCGCACACCCTACGGACACTACGAGTACCTCGTCATGCCCTTCGGGTTGACCAATGCACCTGCGACATTCCAATCAGTCATCGATCACGCGATCCGACCCTACCTCCACAAGTCCGCCATTTGCTATCTAGATGACATTCTCATCTACTCCAAGACTCTCGCGGAGCACAAGAAACACGTAAAGGAAGTGCTGGACGCACTACACAAGCACAAGCTCTCTGTCAACATGGAGAAAAGTGAGTTCCATGTGAGGGAAACCGTGTTTCTTGGGTATTTGATCTCAGAGAATGAGGTCAGGATGGAACCAAGCAAGGTAGAAGCCGTACGGAACTGGCTTGTGCCTAGGAACGCGACTGAAGTCCGCGGATTCCTAGGGTTCACCAACTTCTACCGTATGTTCATACGTGACTACGGGAAGATCGCCAGGCCATTGTACGAACTCACCAAGAAGGAGGCCGCTTTCACATGGGGAAAAGAGGAAGAGGAAGCTTTCAGGGCCATCTGCGATGCAATCACTGCAGACCCCGTATTGAAACTTCGTGACCCAAGCAGACCCTTTGAAGTTGAGACCGATGCGTCGGACTACGCCATGGGAGGACAACTGGGACAACGCGACGATCAAGGGAAACTGCATCCCTGTAGCTTTCTTTTCGAAGAAGCTGGAAGGACCCCGTCGCAATTATCCCATCCATGACAAGGAACTCCTAGCCATCACCGAGGCATTTCCAAGAATGGAGGCCATACCTCAGTGGTACTACGCACGAAGTACAGGTCTACACCGACCACAACAATCTTCGGTACTTCACGACCACGAAGGTACTCAATGGTCGCCAGACACGATGGGCCGAATTCTTGTCAGAATTCAACTTCAAAATCAACTACAAGAAGGGATCGGCGAATGCTCGAGCCGACGCTTTAAGCCGCCGAGAAGACCATGTGAAAGACGCAGCAGAAGCCTCTGCACCTTTGTTCCAGGAACAACCAGACGGATCACTCGTACACCCCCTGCAAGAATGGGTAGAGTGCTGCGCTGTCTATAGGGTTAAAGACCAGACCCCGAAACATCAGGCTACCATCGCTACCCCTGAGAACAGACAGCGATGGGAGGGTAATCAAGAGGAGGGAATCACACTCCAGAACGACAAACTATGGTACCATGACAAGGCCTATGTCTGGCCGGAGCAGCGCGAAGCTCTCATCATGGACATCCATGCGTCCAAAATAGGTGGACACATGGGTATTGCAAAAACCATAGCACGGATACGGCCACACTACGACTTTCCGGGAATGAAAGCCGAAGTGGCTCGAACATTGCAGGCCTGTGAACGCTGTAGCAGGACCAGGGTTGCAAGACACAAGCCATACGGATTTCTCGAACCCTTGGAAGTCGCGGAAAGGCCGTGGAGTTCGGTAACTATGGACTTCATCACCAAATTACCCCCGTCCACAGATACCACCACAGGAGTCGCTTATGACAGCATCCTGGTGGTAGTGGACAGGCTGACCAAGTGGAGCTATTTCCTACCCTACAAGGAAACATGGTCAGCGGAGCAGCTTGCAGATGTGATCTATCGGAACGTTACTTCGGTACACGGTTGGCCGAAGGAATGGATCACAGACAGGGATACCAAATTCGCGTCCAAGTTCCGGCAAGCATTGATGACCAAGCTCGGTACCAAGAGCAAACTCTCGACAGCTCACCACCCGCAGACAGACGGACAAACGGAAAGGATCAACCAGATCGTGGAACAGTACCTGAGGAATTATGTCAACTTTGAACAAAGCGACTGGGTAGAATTACTACCCACGGCACAATTGGCATACAACACTTCCCCTACGGAGTCCACGAAGGTTTCCCCTTTCTTCGCGAACTACGGATACGAACCAAAACTCCTGGAAGGACCGGATTCAAACGTTCCCAGAGCCGCAGTCAAGGCCCAGAAACTGCACATGTTACACGAAAAGCTCAAAGCAGAGCTGGAGTTCGTACGACAAAAGATGAGCTGGTACTACAACCAGAAAAGGCTCGAGGGACGTCGCTTTAAGGAGGGGGATAAAGTCCTTTTGTCCACCAGAAACCTGAGAACATAGCGACCCAGCAAGAAACTCGATGACCGACGGGTGGGACCTTTCAAAATCAAGAAAAGGATCTCAGATGTGGCATATCAGTTGGACATTCCTAACACTATGAAGCTAAGATCACACTCATTCCACGTCTCACTACTGGAGCCAGCGCCTAAAAACGCACGAGTCAACACACGGACCAGTATTGAGGACGAGGAAGAAGAATGGGATGTGGAGCAAATCTTGGATTCAAGGATAGAGGAAGGAGAATTGGAGTACCTCATTAAATGGGACGGATTCGGTCCCGAAGATAACACATGGGAACCCGTCAAGAATTTGAATTGTCCTGAGAAGCTGGAGGAATTCCACCGGAGGAACCCGGATCGACCAGGGGCACAGGACCGCCCAACCAAGAAGTAGAGAAGGCCGTCACGTCCAAAGACGCCCAATCCACGGGCGCGGAAGCAGCAGAAGTAGATGCTTCTGCTGGGGGTTCCTCGGGCCAATGGTTCAGGCTCATGCCCAGCTGCCCGCTCCTCCTCTTCCAGAACCTCCAACTCGGCCATGCTGCGCAAAGACAATTCTCGGCCCTGCGAAGCCAAATCCTGCTGTTGCCGCTCCAGATCCGACAGTTGCGCCACTTGCGTCTTTAATCCTTCTGCTGAGCATCGAGTTGCTTCAAACGCTCCTCGATACTCTGCAAGAGCGTGGTTTTCGTCTGCCGTACACGATCGTACTCCGCAGAGACACGGGCTACTATTACCAGGTCAGGAAGCGCGTGCGCACCAATAAGGAAGAACCTACACTCAGCATCAATGTCGAAATCTTCGCAAGGACGCGCGCGGCGGACACATTCGCTGCACTTCGCATCGTCGGAAAGCTTCCTACAAGGAAGGTTGCGTTCGGCGCAGTATGAGCAAGGCATTACGAGGATTCCGAACTTCTCCATGTTAGACAGCAATGTCCGACGCTTAGACGTTGATTTGGACGGACGCTTCTGAACGCGGAAGGACGAGATGACGAAGGATGATGAGGAAAGGATAACTTACTGTATCTAAGCCAGGAAGGCAGTACTGGAGAATAAGAGTAGATAGATGCCCAAGATGGCCCAACAAGCCGTCGAGAACGAGGGCTAAGGAGGAGGCATCGTATCACGAACTTAAGCGAGTTCGCAGGACAACCAGGCCCTCGGGAACACAAGCTGCCGAAAGAGGCTAGGCTGTACGACCATGGGCCAGGGTAGGCTCACGAACGAGCCAGGCTCACGAAGGTGAGCCGCAACTATAATGGTGAGCCAGGCTCACCAAACCACGGGAAGAGCATCGGAAGCATGGATATAAGGGACGACTGGAGAACTCAGATTGTCAGATAGTTCGACAGTAGTCAATTGATCATTATCACCGAGACCAGTATAACGCTACCATACTTGTTGTGAACCTTTTGGCTTCACCGAACGACTCTGATAGTTACTACCTTCAGCTATCTCATTTAGGCAGATCAGACTGCCGTTCGTCACAAGAACCTTTTGGAGCTTCGGCCCTTAATCCTATGTGCCGTGACAAAAGTAGTTTATTAACTGAATTGAACTACTGTTCCAAGCCCTGCACACAGCCCTTGTCACAAGGGTAGTCTTGGCAAAAATGATACATTTGTACCGTTAAAGGGATTGGAGAGGGGGCAAAAAAAATTCTGGGACAGCAAAATATTAATGGGACATCTGAACAACTAACACAAAACTAAGAAATCTGATAGTGCAACTCAATAGCAATGCATCCCAACCACGTCACAATTTTTTAGAAATTTGAGAAAATTCTAATAAAGTCTTCTCAAATTCGAAATGCCAAATACAAAGTTTGGTCCTTCAAATTTAATTGGGGAATAAATGGCAGCTCAATAAAGTTATTTGGTGACCAAAAGTCGAAGAATTGAATGCGCGCAACGGATCTCAAAACATACAGCCAAAAGTATACTTTGAAACGTTTTTTTTCCCTTTCTTCCCTCCTACACCCAACCAAAATTGATGCAACTCAGTCAAAGGTCGTTTAAAGCCCTTATAAACCCCCTGGAATTTTCTTAGAATTTTAGAAAATAGTAGCGTAGCTAAATGGTTGGTGATGGATGCTGCACTAACAGCTTTCTTGGTGTTTTGGCACCAATTCAGATGTCCCATGAATATTTTGCTGTCCCAGAATTTCTTAACCCCGTACTTAATGAGTAGGAGTTGAGGAAAGGTCCCACCACCGAACCGCACCACAACCCCCAAGTACTGCCTTTTTGTTTTGCCCTGGATTTTCTTTTTCGCAGATCAATGACGCTCAGTTGTTGGTAGTGTGAGAGAGGCTTTTTGTGTCCATGTGCATGGTATTGTAGACAGCCTGGATATGCGGTGTCTCCTCTTCGAGAACAACGACGGACATTTGACAATGCTGTTTGTGGTAAAGGTAACCAAAGAAATAAGAAGGGTTTTGCAATGAACCCAGCGAGCAGCCAAGAAGAAAATGAAAAGAAAAAGACAGCATCCAAAGCAAAACGCCAACCCATGATTTGGTTACCAAACCCATTCGAGCTTTCCCTATTCCGTTATCCTGGAAACATTCCCCGATGATTAAATCAAAAACCAAAACTTTTATGCACCTTTGCTCCCTACTGTTTGATGAGAATGTCCGGTATGCACTCACTCCTTCTTCTCCGCCTGCGCAGCCTTTCTTCTGTCTCTTTGTCTCTCTGTCTCGCACTCGCCCAACTTGAACTTACCGCCCATTGGCGCCAATCCTCTTCCCACAAAACCATGTCCAACGAACGGAAAAGAAAATGAAAGCATGACTCCCTCCACTGAAGGCACCCAAACTAGATATCACTAGCGCCATATACGCATGACCACACATTATATACCACCCCCTCTCTCAACGAATGTCTTGTTTGTTCTAGACAGCAGTTCTTTTTTTGATCATACAGCCAGTTGGTTATGGCTGCGATAGTAACACGGGAGAAACTGTATTGTCGGTTAGTTTCGTGTACCGGATCTTGCGGGGAAGAATTTTGGACACTTGGTAGTGGGGCTCCAAGAAGAGAAGTGGGCTAGGGCAGGATGTGAAGAATACAGAGGGAAGGAGCGCAGGGGCTTGAGTGACGGGGAGGGAAGGAGCAAACGGGGGACTAAAAAAGTGAAACAGGGAAAGTGTCCCGGACCGATACGGAGGGAAAGTGAATTGGGATGGAAAGAACAAGGGAGAAAAAGGGGTGATCATAATACTTACATTGATCATTATAATCATGGGTATATCAAACACATCTCGCTTGATGGTCCACGTATAGCTGCACTCTAGCTTACCGTCTCGTTCCAGTTTCGAGATGCCGTGTTCTCCGTCGATCTTGGCGACCCTGCTGCTCAGAATACTATTGCTGGCAACATTCACGCCCGTCAATCGTTCTCTCTCGGTCTTTCCAGCTGGGCTGCTATCTGGCCCTCCGTTGACAACGGTGCCGTTACTGCTACCGCTGCCCCCCGAAGTTGTGGGAGCAGAAGTGGCAACCGCGGCGGCGGCGTCCATGTTCTCTTGGGTGCGGTATTTGAGAAGTCGGCATTTTCTCACCACCGTACTTCGGCTGTTTGTAAACGCTAGCTGGGCGTAATCTTCATAAAACTGCGTCACGCTCGCTTCATCCATGAGCTCGGCAAGGAATACGGGTTGTGGTTGTTCTTTCTGTTGCTGTTGCTGACCGTCGGCGTTCGTACCCTGTTCTGGATTCAAAGGTTTTAGCCTGGGTGTTGTCCCCACAATGCCTCCTCTGCCTCCTTTGCTGCTGACAGAAAGGGTATCCGAGTTAGTGCCACCCATATTAGCGTTGAGGTTCAGCGTCTTCCCAAGAAGCACCTCCTTTGTCCACCCTGTTAGCGCGGTGAACTCCTTGTTGACGGCGGCTATTTCGCCGGTTCGACGGCAAGCGATGGCCGGGCTTGGCGATTGGTGCATGAACTCCTCATGCTCGAAAAGGGCACGCTGGAAGCTTTTCTCCATAAAGATGAGGTCGGCCCTGTTGAGCGTTTTCATACATGACATGAAAGACGGGCGAATGCTGGCTAGTGACCTTACGATGCTGATCGTGCTCGCACCCGAAAATCGGTTCTGAAGTAGACTGATGAGCTTGTGGAAACTAGCCACATATTGGAATGGCTCCTTGACTGCCTCGTAGATAGATGATGGATCTCGCTGCCTCTTACCCAGAACTGACTGTGGCCCGAGCTTCCCCAAGGCCGACGTCTTTGGTTTCTGCGCCCGTGACTGCTGGGAGCCCGGCTGGTTCCCTCCAGCACCAGGAACCCCCGTGTAGTTGGTGGTAGTGGGAGACTCGAAACCAAATCCTGTCGGTTGCGGACTGTTGTTCTCGGTACTAGGGCTTTGCAGACTCGTGGGACCAGCGGGGATAGCATAGGCATGCGGTAGACCATGTTGCAGGTTTCCTTGGGAGTACAAGCCATTGGTATGGGCATCCAGAGTCAGGAAGTCGCCCAGCAAAGCGGTGTTATTGTCATAAACCTTTTCGAACTGGTTCAGACCGTTTCCAAAGACTCCAGAGGGGTTGAATCCGACATCACCAGTGCCCTGCTGCGATATGGACGGATCCCGCGGAGGAGTCTCAGCAGCGCCCGAGGACATGTGGCCCAGCATACCAAACTCCATGGCGCCATAGTGGCTCCCGAAGTTGAGTCCCTCCAAATTGAAGTTAAAAATGGCAGGATTGCTCGGGTCGAAGAGCGCTGGAGGGAAGCTATTCATAGGGCTGGAAACCGAATTGACCCCAATAGAACCGAGCTGTGGGTTGCCAGAGGCCTGGAAAGTTGGCGATACAGGAGATTGCTGGGGAAAGGGCAAGTTCTCCGGTATTGATCCTAGTTGTGTTGCTGCAGACGAGAAGACCGGATATTGGGTCGACTGCGGGTAGAAGGTACCAACAGAAGATCCAGCATCCGACCCATCGTTAGAAGGATGCCGATGGCCATTTCGGACGGATACAGCGGCAGCAGGATTGTAGTTGGGTCCAAGTACGGGGCGTAAGGCTTCCGGGGGAGCATCGTGGAGATACTTTGCCTTTTTCTTTTTTTTTTTTTTTTTTTTTTTTTTTTTTTTTTTTTTTTTTTTTTTTTTTTTTTCGTGACAGGAGAAGGGGGACAGAATATTGAGGTGATGGTAGTTTCCTTTGGTGTACTCGTTCTAGGGCAAGGAAGGCTAACTTGGGGAAACAGTGGACTATAGTGAGCAAAAAATAAAACTTACCGCAGGTCAAATGGGCTCTCTGACACGCATAGCAGGCTCTCCGGGCCTTTTTCCTCCTGGGCCGCAGGGGATCCTTGGGGTCGTACTTCTTCTTCTGGTCACCGTTGGCGTCGACACCTTCGGAAGCAGTGGATCGTTCGGCCATCTTTTCGTCGTCGTCCTTGGTAGTAGCCTCGGTTTCGTCGTACTCGTTGTCGCTCTCAGACACAGCACCCGAGACCTCTGCCTCGGCGGGTCCAACGTCGTCCGGCATCGTGCCTTAGCTCTATATATACAGACAGGGTCTTGGAGCCAGGACAGAGAGTGGTGGCAGGGGAATGCAGAATGTGATAGGAGACCCCCAAACCAGCCAACTAGGTTGCGAGACGAGACCGGGCAGGCAGATAGGCAGGCAATCTGGCAGGCAAGGACGGGGAAGCTCTGAAGCAGGTAGGGACCAGGCTAGCAGAGACGTATCAGGTACGATATGGGGGTCAGAGGGTGGGGACAAGCTTCAAAGCCCTCCTGCAGCAATCCCACGGTGGTGGCACCTTTGCTGGGGAGGTTGATTGGCGCAGTCTGGGGCGCTTGGTCTACCAGGATGGAGCGCCTGACGAGCTGATGATCTGGCGGGAGGTGATGTACGTGTGGCGAAATCAATGGCGCCTCTAATTAAAGCAAGGTAGTAGTGAAGATGGTGATGAGCGGCAGTGGTGGACCGCGGCGAGGCGGGGGATGGTGAAGCACAATGCGTGCGAGACCAGATATGGCATCCAAAGCTCTTGTCTCTTTGATACTGTGCCGGGACTGTGGGCTTCCGCAATATAGTCTGGGACGTGTTGACGATGGACTCGTCGACAAATGACTGCCCTCCAGCTGACGAGGCCTGATACACAATGACCAGCACGCCGTCTCGTATTCTCACTAGACTTGCTGTCCGCTCCAGCAGAACGGCCAATGGGCTCTGGGCCGGCTCTACAGAGGCGTTTCTCTGTGCAACAGGCTGGGCGAGTTGGCCAAGTACCTCGTCAACTATACACGGTGGAGTGTCTCGCAGGAGTGTCTCCTTCTTCCTCCCCACACTAGTCCCCTCTCGTCCTCCTGGTGGCAGTCACGCGGCAGCGGATAAAGCACTCTTCCTTCTGACGGGGCGGTTGTGGTTCCCTTGGAGGTTGAGGAGCAGAAGTTGCTATGGCGATGGTGAGACAAGGGTTAGTCGACTGTATCCCACTGCAGCTACCCGATCTTTATGCTTGCATGCACTTGGCGCCGCCTAACAGCAGCCCTCTCAATGACGGTTCGTGAGAGAGAAGATGCGTGTAAGTGGTAGCCAGGCCAAGGAAAGATGGGTCTCGACGTGAATCGGGGCTAACCTGGAACTGCTTCCAGGGCCCTCCAGACTCCAATGTAAGCGTCTGTACGTGGGTGTGAAGTACTTGGTATGTGTGTAATGCCGGTAGTTTCCAGGGCAAGACGTATGGTGTCGGCTCCGAAGCTTTTGATTGTCGGTTTCCCTGGAGAATTCGCACGTTGCAGACCAAATCCAACCTAGCCCCAGCAGTTACAGTGTCGACACGGGTATGGTGATGTGGCGCGTCTAATTTCTTGATATATCCAAACTATTGCGCGTGACACTCCCTTGTCCACCTCGTGGTCGACCGTGGGCGGACCGTTGACGGCTTGGATTTCAGCACTTGAAGTCTAGCGAGTAGCTTGGAAAGAAGCAGTGCGCTGAGCTAGGGATTGGTGGTGTGGTATGGGCGGGCGGTAAAAAAAGAAGTAAGCTTGCGAACGGGCGACAAGTGGTGTTGTTCGAAGAGATGGTGACAGAAACAACAACGGTGGTGTCGAGGAGGGCTCGGTGTGGCGGGGTGTCTCTGATGTCTTTGATGTCTCTGGCGCCAATGACAGGACAAATGGCGGCTACTTAGTCTCAGTTGTCGTTGTCGAAGAAGTAATATGCGTCCGTGAAGATACTAGAGGTACAGTAGTGGTGGTATTGCGCTGGTGCCATTCCCGAGACTGTGTTTTGACATGGCACTGGGGGTGTGTGGTTTGTGGCGTTACGGTTGTCTGGGAAGTGAGGTCGAGGATATCCGGTTTGAAGATCCAATGATGCGACTTGCGAGACGGACAAGGGGGTCACAACCAGCGCGCGCGGCCAGCCTTGAAGGAGGGGCGCAGTCAAGTCAACCGTCAGGTCTTCTGGCTTGCAAGTTGCTGCTGCGGGGTTTTTGCTGGGCAAGAAGCAAAACCGAGGCCCTTTCTTGTGCCGCCGACAAGTGTGGACGGAGCAAGGGGAAGGGGCGATCAGCAATCGATGTTTTTTGAATTGGCGGGCAGGAACGCGGGCCACGGGAAATGTGGAAGTTGTCAAAGAAAGAGAAGTTGCTCGCGTGCAAGTGTCGGTGGGCTCGGTATATCTAAACGGTTGGGCTTGTAGCCGGTACTTGGCTGGACGAGAAACTGCTGCCCCCATCCGGGTACTCGGTACTCGCAACAATACCCGACCCGAGTCATTTGCATGTGGATGTTAACCTCGAGACGAGTGGTCCGTGCTTTTCCAAATCATGGTCGTCAAGGTACCTTAGTCTTACAGTCTCCTTCCCACTGTCCCCCTGCCTGCATTGGGCTGATCTGCTCAGGCACCGTCACTTTTCGGAGTCCACTTTGGCATCCCAGATCTCACAACAGTGGAAGGTCCAAATCTCAGACAGCATCCGTGGACTGTGAACTGTGGTACTTGCCCTTTTCTCGGTTTCTGTTGATACCCGTATCTTTCAGTCCAGACTCCAGTCGCCCTTGGGTAGGTCCATTGGCATATTCGTTTTTTATCTATTTTTTGTCGGTGCACCAAAGGAACCGCGCGGGCCACAAAGTGGAATCTTTCATTTCTCCTGGTCAGGTCCCCTCCTCCCCTCTCCCGAATCCCGACTTCCGTCTGTCCAGTTGCTGGCCCATCCCGTCCAGCGTTATCTTATCAGATTACAAGTTAACTAAACAAAACATCACAGCGCAACGGTGAACGGAGCATTGCCCCAATCTGGTCTCCTTCAACCTGGCTTCCAGCTCGACACTCCCTTGGAATCGTTCGAGATCAAGTCATTCTCCTTGAGGCTATCGATACCGTAATCTCAACAACGGCCACGATGGCGGTTGGCGGCGCATCTTGTTACAGTAGTGACAGGACGGAAGGGCGGGATGCATCCATGGGCCGGCCGTCTTGTGGGCAGATGCTTCAGTTGAGCCAGGAACGGCCAGGGCCCTAGACGGCGGCGATTGACGAACCACGATTGTCCATGGCCATGTGGCGCCCCGAGATCAGCTGGCATGATCCGCCTTGATCGGCTCCAGGATTCTGCATCGTCTGGAACAAGCAACGAAACTCCACGTCAGTCTAGACAATGTCATTGAGGCTGAACGTACAACACTCCCTGCCAACATTCGCTGCTCGATACTACACAGTACGCATGCCTATACGGTCTATACGACCTGAAAGCTAAAGGTGTGTTTTGGAAAACACCACCACCATCACCTCCATCACCACCAAACCTCGGACACTTACACAGTATATGGCATATCACCAACAAACAACCCTCTCTAGACTTCCCTCTAGCTTACATTACACCGCTTCATAACACCTGGCTTGAAATCTGGAGCGTTACGAGATATTCCTTGTTATAAACACGGCATCTCCCGTTGTCATATGGTACAACTGCCACTTCCAACGTGGCCTCATAACTCCCTCCAGTCGCATCAGACCTTCTTTATCTCACCGACTTTATCTCGCCTTGCCCAGTATGAACTGGGAGCTATCTCCATGGGCGAACCCTAGCAGTCTGTCGAACCTGAGACGCACCATTCAGCAGTGTTCCAGCGGCTCGCGCGGATTGCGTCAACCCGTTCAACCAGACTAGTCCTTGTCCGGTGAACTTTGCCGTGTCCGAGACAATATCTTCAACTCTTGTCCACAATTAGCCTAGCCGTGGCGTCTGTTGTGCGGTCCAAAATCGCTGATCGGTGTGGAGGTTGGTTGAAACTGAGGACCACGGTGCCTCCTTTCGTCTTCCTACATGCCTGGGTAACCCGCCTTGGTGTTGCTTCTAGTCTTGATGCCGGTATAGCAACACCATCCAAGTATCTACCTGCCTCTCATACACACCAAACGCTTGCCCCTGGTCTAGCAGGAATCCTGTCGTCTTCCGTACACGCACCACATGAATCTAGGATGAAAGGGCTGTAGTTACCACGACTGGTTGACCGATGCTTGCTCACCCCTTGGGATTTTATGCAATGGGAACCCTCGATGAGACGAACTAAAACCGCCATGTAACACTATTTACACTTCGTCCTGTTCATGGCGGACTCCCACTTGCATTGACTAGCCAGTGACAACCTCCGGTTCACAACACAACTGCTAGTTCCCACACTCGAGCGTGACGACAGCCGCCTGGACAGGCCATCACCGCAGTCGTCACTACAGGGTGAACAAGGCCAATGACAGGACAGCAAAGGAAATGTGTGGCCATGACACAAGCCTAGGGTGAAGTCACTATACCAAGTACGTCGATCTATTGGGGAGGTCCATGAAAAATACCATTGCTTATGGGCATCATACTGGCACTATACATGGGTTTCCGGACCGCAAGTCAAAAGGACACATGCTGATAAACCCAGCCCCTCGTCATCTAGCCTCTTGGCTTTCACTCGAGATGGGACATTGTCATTGCCTTGATGGTGGGTGGTCACGTTGTTGAAGGGTGCATCAGCGGATGAAAACGCCCGGCATATCTACCACCCGAAGCATCGTCCTGCAGATCGTACATAGCGCCTACGACGCAGCTTCAAGCCCCCCTCTCGGCAATCGCCGTCTGCGACATGCCCTTCAATATCTTCAACTGACTCTGTAGGCATGCGGGCCGTAAGGGGTACCTACATGACCGTCTTCACCGTCCATGGCAGACCAATGTTGGGCATCAATGCAACATCAGATCTTCGGCCTCGGTCCCGGTCTCCTCAGCCGTGGCCATGGTGAAGCCGCCGTACACCTTGGTCATGCTCTTGCGAATCTGTTGTCAGAATCTGCCGAGTGGCTACAATAATCCCACTACACAAGCACCTCCCGATCCCCCACTCCATACCTCAAACAGACACGTATTCAGTAGGTCATGGACGGCGAGACTGGAACAGATGACCCCCCCCCATACTTAACAACAAAAACAAGTTAGGGAGACGATCATTACTCATTCATAGATATCAGATCATGATGCCACCCTCCTTCTTCCAAGTGGGAAGATGGTCTGTCTTGCTGGTTGAGATCGAAAATTAAAACATGATCTGGCGATGGCCGGAATCGCCTCGTTGCAACTCTATCATGATTTAGTTGAGTCATTGACAACACTCCAAAGGGCCGTGGGCACGCAGCATGCAGTTTTCCCAGGCAACAGCCCTGATCCATTATCGCCTTTTGCTTTTCTATCGTCTTTGCCATTCCACCTTGGCATCATTTCACCGTCTATCTCATTACCATTACCATTCCTATTCTATGCCAATGTCTCAGACGACATGCAGATTATGCTTGTAATCTGCTTTGCTGCGTTATTGTGGTGCCCTAAATGCCAACCATTCACTGCTTTAGACAGCGGCACATGGCTCTCCTTGCTTATTTCCTCCCGTTTGTTGCAATTATAACTTGTCTTAGTGCGGTAGGGACGGAAGGTCCCATATGACGGTCAATGGTGTCTCTGGAGAAAGAAGAAAAAGAAGAAACATTTCCGGTGAGAGTTTATCCAGCCTCTCGCAACTCTCAAAGCCTATGTGCTTTTCTTCCCACTCATCTTACGAGCGGGCTGCAAATCTGCTTTTGGCCCGTATCCTCTTGCCAAACACGAAGAAGATGTACGGGAAAGGCATCATCCCCAGGGTAAGAAAAGCGAGGAGGGCCGTGGCCCACTGGAAGCCCAGCTTATCGTACATTTGAATCCCAAACAATGGGAAGGCAGCTGTATTCAGGTGTCAAAAAGTCAGCATAAAAGCCCATGTCGAGAAACTAAGCACAAGACACAAGGTGTCATGGCGGTTTGAACCCGGAAAATCCAGCTGAAAGGAAGAGCGGCAGATGCATGTCCTGGGCGCTGCTGGGCCGGTGTCACCAAAGACACACACCGACACCCCCAACGCTGCATAAACGACACATACACCGGGGCCCATATTAACTTGAGACTTACCTGCAAACGAACATCGCACAAGAGCATTTGTGGCTAAGGCACTCGCTGCGTATCGCGGGTATGCGTCAACCTGTATACGAAACGCCTTCTTGTCAGCACTGCTACTTTCTCCAATCTTTGCTTTCGCTTTATGCCCAATCCGATGCCTCCAATGACTCTCCATATCTCTGCGTGTATGGTGTGCGTACACGGCAGGATAGTTGTCGTTTTGTACTCCCCACCCCTTCTTTTTGGTCTCCTTCCCTTAACCGACACTCACACAACCCTTCCTCACTTTGGCCATTCAAGTGAGCAAGGAGAGGTCAGGCATTAGGTCACGGGAGGGGAAAGTCAAAATGAGAGGCAAAGTATCAACCCCATTCAGTAATGATCACAATATCATGTTTTGACATGACAGGATATGATGGATGATGCTGACATTCTTCCCCATTTTGATATTTCCCCCACACAAGAGACGTTTCTTGGGTTCAGGCCTGTTTTTGAGTTGGGAAAGGGAGCGTAACCGCACTTACCAAGAACGTGAAGATGCCGGTGAAGGCGAACGACATGCTATATGCAAGACAAATCAGGACCGGTTAGCGACATCATGGAACCTTGCAGACGCGAGTTAAACAACAACCGGGGGCGGGAGGGAAAAGAAAGGAGCCAAGTGGAAAATGGAGAAAAGAGAGAAGAGCGCAAGCCTTAAACCAGGTCCTGGAAGAGACGAGGGCAAAAAGGTAGCCAGCCCCATTTCCCTTCTTCAGCATCAACTTTGACCAAGCCATGACTAAGACTTTGGGCCCCGGAGAAAGACGGAGAGGCAGAGACAGAGAGACGGGGGGAGAGAGCCAGAACACAGAACGCAGAGTCCGAGAAGTTCTCGGTCGGTTTCTGCGGCAATCGGTTCGATAGCAGGGCTACTACGCCGTCCACATACTCCCCAACCACTTCTACCCCAGACCATGACCAGGCTTAGTGAACCTAGGGAAAGGAGGCTGAGGGTGGGTGTCAGTTGACGCACCATCCTACGCGCCATGTCTCTCAAGACTTGCCCCCCACACCCTTCTTTGCCTTTCTCTTTCTCCACTGTCTTTCTCTCAAACACGCACGCAGGCGGAGAATCGGCCTTTTGGTCAGAAACCGTAAAGCCAACTCTCCCTAACTGCACCTCAAACCCCTTTGATCCTGGACTTCACTCAGGGGCAAGAGCAATGATGATGGACGACGGGGTAAACCAAGCCAAGCACAGCAAAATGGGAAACACAAGTATGTACTTACCCCAGACCAAAGATCGACGACCCAATAATAGGCACAATCCAATGCACCCACGGATACGTGCTAAACCCGAACATGAACAGACCGCCCGTGATGAGCGGGGCACCCACAATCACGGGCGGCAGCTGGTCCTCAGGCTCGCCCTTCATGATCCCAGTCTTCTTGAATCGCTTCTCGGCCAGGCCATTTCTAATGCGCGTCCAGACGGGAGTGATGAAGGCGGCCAGGACCATGGACACGCCGAGGCCTATGAAGGTGAGTCCGACCTGCCAGAGATTAAAGCCGTAGTTGGTGACGAAGACGAGGGGGAATGCGCCGAAGAAAAGATACAAAACGCCCAGGAGAACCGCGGAGTAGAGATCCAGGATGAGACACATGGGCTCCAGCAGGAGTAGCTGAAACGGTCGCAGGAGGGCGTTGCCAAGGGTGGAGGCGACGGACTTGGTGGTGCGCTCGATGGGGGCGTGGTAGCGGTTGTCGCCGGTGGTCTTCCGGAGGTTGGCGGCCTTGCGCATTAGGAGGATGGGGTCTGTGTGGAGGAAAGGGGGATGGTAAGTCAGGGGGTTTGTTTACTTTTTCCTTCTTTCAGTTTCCTTGTCTTGGCTACTTTCTCAGGGCCCGGTTTTCTTTTTCTGCTTCGTCATGCGGACCTTTATTTTCTCATCTCAACCGCAAAGCCAGAAATGCGCCTCAGAAACGGTTGTCCGGGCCCTGGAAGTTTCGATAAATGCTTTGAAGGGAATGGAAAAGACGTACGATATGTTTCCGGCACCAGCACCACCACACAAACCAGCAACACTCCGGCCCAAATGATCAAGAAATAATACGTCCACCTCCAGGTCGTGAAGGTGTTGATCAGTCCTCCCACCAACGGCCCCGTCGCCGGTCCAATAAACGGCGACAACGCAAAGATGGCCATGGGCAACTGGAACTTATCCCTAGTGAACAGATCACCCACCGTGCCACCCGACACGCTCAAAAAGGCACTACCCGCCAGGCCCTGAAAGAACCTCGCAATAAGCATGGTCTCAATGTTCTTGGCCACCGCACTAGGGATCAACCAGATCAGAAATCCGACAAACGAGCAAATGTAGATGGGCCTCCGGCCGTAGAACTCGGCCAACGGCGACCAGAACGGACCCAGCGCGATGCCCAGCACGAAGAACGAGAGCCCAAGCGTCGCTACTTCGCGACTGCAGTGGAACTCGGCGTTCATCTGCGTGTACGTGGACGTGTAGATGGCCGAGGCGTGCGTCACGGCGAAGGAGCCGATGCTCAGCACCGCGATGATGATCCACTTCCGCCAGGTTGCCATGCTCCGCGGGTTCAAAGGGTCCGAGTCGCCTCCTTCCCAGCCGACCTCGAAACGCTTCTCTTCGTCCACCGTCTCGCCGGCGCCTTGGCGGGCTGCTGCCTCTTGGTCAGCTTCTTCCTCCATCTCGGCTTCGTCGTCTAGGTCGTCTACGCCGAAGCCGTTGTTGGAGCGAGAGCGCGAGATGTGGCTCAGGGTGGCACTGTTGTGACTTTGCCGGCTCATGGGTCGGGGTTGGTGCTGGGGCTGCGATGGGCGGGTTGAGATGGGCGCGAAACCGATGTCGTCTTCTGTTTGGGATGATGACGCGGAATCGAGGTCCTTTTCCTTCTCGTTTTGTGCTGTCGCCGAGTGGACGACCTGAGGCGTGGTTGAACCGCTTGTTCCATGGCTACCGCTGAACTGACCCTTTTCGATATCTACGTCGTGAGTGGCATGGTGGTTTTCCACCTTTTCTAGTTCGTTCATCGTGTTTTGCTTCTTCGACTAGTCTTCTGAAAGATCAACGGGTCGGTGACAGTTGAGGTGAGGTTGAGAAGGGTGACTTGACCCGCTTCCAGGTTGGCGTTAGTCAGTCTGCCGTCGGGGAGTATGTGTCGTCGTTTTGTCGCTTACTATCCCACCTTTTTTGGTTTATCAGATGTCAACCGATGAGATGGGCCTTGTGTGGTTCAGTAGGTCGACATTCGTCTGTAGAATCTCCCAAGCCCTTCAGATACTGAAAATACTGTGACCAACTAACTGGCAGTCGGTCCGGTCGGTAGCTTGTTGGTTGTTGTGATGCTTGTTAAGTTCTGCTTCCGTTGGTTTCTGCGTTTTATACCAAAGAGTGAGGTGTCGTTATGGGGTGGCGATTAGATTTTCCTAGGACTTCTGTTTGGAATGAGATGACCCCGAATTAGAGGATTAAAGACGACTTCTTCGTTTTCTCCAACACACCGTCGGAGAAGTTTCGGGATGGCAGTTGGTTCTGCGAAAGCTAAAGGATGAAAAAAGGTAGGCGTATGTAGGAACAAAATGAAAAAAAATCATGAACAAGAAGAAAAAAGGAAACAGCGAGCCAACTACCGCTTTTTCTTTCAGTTGCAGAAAGGAGGGGGACGGGGACGGCCCGGGGATGGTTACCCCGGGCGAAGCATCCATGGAAGGTGGTGTGCCTGACTAACCACGACTCCATTTTATGATTGATAATGCTCCTGTCAAGTTTTCTTTTGGGCTTCTGTGTTTCCTCACACCCGTCGCTCACACCGCGCTTTACACCGTCATTACCAATTACCAATTCCGCACGAGCTAAAAATGCTGGAGAACCATGCTGCTGGGAATGCCATTGTCCTGAGTTCAGTTCAGTTCAGTTCACAGGTGCCCGGTTAGTTCGTCCATTTGGGTTGGGTACAGTAACCAGTCAATCTGTGAGCCGATCGAAGAAAAGCAACACAAAGACAACGAGAATGAGAGAAGACAAATAAGGGCCTAACCGCACCATCTCAACGTGCCGTCCGTTCGAGTGGTGGTCATTGCCATTCTTCGTCATTTGAAGGTGTGCGTGCGGGTACCAACCATGCCCGATTGATGTAATCGATAACAAGGGTCATTCATTGTTGTAAAGATCAGCGGTTGGAACTTCCCAAAACTGACCGAGGAGAAGTTGGAGAAGGGCGTGAAGAGCAACATCATCCGTAATTACCGGTTGATGGATAACGGGACCGAGAGGGCAGAGGGTAGATAGGAGATAGGAAAAGAAGCCGGTGACGATGGATTATCGGTATACAAGATGTTCGGGAATAGGAAATATCGAACGCTGGTGTCTGCTGTCTGAGTCGGCGAAGGGGTGCCCACAGGCCCGGGTTAGAGGTGTCATGTGCCTCGCCCGAGTCGCCTGCGGCTTTCACTGTCGTCCTGGCTTCGCACTTGGGATGGCGGCTGTAAGTAAGCGGCGACCGAGATATTGTTTGAACAACCCATCTTTTGGTCCTGTAATTATCAGAAGAAAAAAAAGAAGGAAAAGTGATGATATGAGGTGAGATATTGAAGACCGAAACAACCCGAAACTCGGCATTGTAGTGGGACAGCAGCAGCAATGCGGCATGCAATGGACGCTGAGTGAGATCGTTGGTTGGTGTCTGTCTTCAAATTATTTGGCAGGATGTCGAAAGAAATATTGGTGGTGAATGGTGCAAGTTCGCGCGGGGAATCTTATCGCCGGTGGTATCCCCGAGGTGGTGACTGGCCCAGGAGAGGAGGGGCCGAGCGGGCAGTGGGCGGCGGGCCGGGGTGGAGGTGGAGGCTAGCTTCAAACGATGGAAATCAATGAAGTTTGCCAAGTTTGGCGGTTGTCGACGGGAAGGCGTGGAAGCTGAATGGAACCTAATAAAGTCGAATGACGCGATGGGAGAGAATGGGGATTCTGCTGCCTCTTCAACCCAAAAATGCCATGTACATATGTACAAGCATTTACGTAACTGTACGTTACTAGCAAAGAAAACACCCCTTTGTCGAAGCAGGACGGTTCCAACTTCCAAATTTCCTTAGGGCGTGTTCGTTTCACCAGTAAGACCGTCAGTAAATGGTTTTCAGTAAATGGATTTACAGCGGGTTGCACGAGCCATGCGTAAATGGGTTCGTAAATTTTCAAGAGGGTCAGAAGTGGCTACGTAAATGTCCCGTAAATTCGCGATACTGGTTGTCATTTCAACGAGGTCGGAGGAGGGTAAATAGTTTCCAGTAAATTTGGGAGAATGGTGTTGTTTGATTGGCCTAAATTGGTGTTGTGGAGCAGACCACTTACTGGGCCGGTTTTTGGGCGAATTTACGGGCAGGACATTTACTGATCGCTTCGAACACGACTCGGAAATCTTGCTCCGTAACGTTTACTGGCAAATTATTTACTGATCGCTTCGAACAGGACTCAGTAAATTCTAGTAAATACGGCCAGTAACGTTTACTGGGAGCACTTACTGGTGAAACGAACACGCCCTTAAACTGGGATTCACAAAGTTGTAGATAGGTACGGTAGTCAACTGACGTCGGTAGTTCTGTCCCGTCTCAACCAAGTTGCACATCGATTTAACGTTTCACCAAGTCTTTCCGTCTCAATATCAACCCGCAGCAAATGAACGTCGCCGCTCCGTCGCCGTGCCGCCCACTGGAGGGGATGGGGGAACATGTCTCAGCCATCTTCATACTTGGTTCTCACCGAAACATCTCCAGAATGCCGATGTTGACCGAAAAAAAGAAGAGGAAGCGAACAGGGTGGGAAAGAGAAAAAAATCCCAAAAGAGAAAAAAGACATACAACACCTGGGATTCGCTGGTCGTC
Source organism: Neurospora sp. FGSC 26632 (assembly GCA_009804965.1). Classification (NCBI taxonomy): domain Eukaryota; kingdom Fungi; phylum Ascomycota; class Sordariomycetes; order Sordariales; family Sordariaceae; genus Neurospora; species Neurospora sp. FGSC 26632. Next base: position 23,126 of record RAOH01000223.1, on the reverse strand, counting down.
ACCGACCCAACTACTAGTCAGGCGATTGGTAGCTTATCTATGGGAGAGCGGACGGGATCCCGAGTTTTCTACCATCTATGGTCGTATGTAATTGTCTTCAATTGTAGTTGACACTATCAAGCCCATACTGCATCTGCATCATAGGGTGCCGTGAGCTTGAGCTGATCGCCTTTCATAGAGAACCCAATTTTCTAATCGCCATGGGACTACATAGTGTAGTTAGTAACACTATGTAACGAGAAATTAATAATTTGTTGCTACTGAACTTGCTCGCCTGCTTTAAATTCATCAGTCATGACTAGACGTTGGTGTTAAAGGTTCAAGTATGATTCCCGGTCGCCTTCCAAGCGCCCTCCATTAGCCCTACCACCCTCTATCTCCAGCCAGTTAGTCTCCATACCAGCGCCAGCGTCTCGTTAAATCATGGCAACCCCGAAACCTTCCAAACCTTAACCGCCCCATCCACACCCGTGCTAACCACCGTGCCCTCCTCCGTCCACGCCACCCCATTCACACCATCCTTATGCGCATTCGGCGCGCTCGTCCTGCTCCCCGGCTTCGCCAAGCTCCAGACGCAGACGTTCGTGTCCAGCCCGCCGCTGACGGCGTGCGTGCCGGCCTCGTTCCATGCGATGCTCAGCACGCGCGCCGTGTGGGCCGACCACCGGTCGGTTTCCACCTCCCACGAACCAGAGCCGTCGGTGCGATACACAACGATCTTGCCGGTCGAGTTACCGGCCGCCAGAAACTTGCCGTCGCGGGAGAAGGACAGGGCGGAGATTTGGGCCGAGGAGTTGGTCAGGACGGCGACGGGCTGCGAGGAGAGGGTGCCGTTGGAGCTGGAGAGCGAGTGGATGCGGACCGTGTTGCCGTCGCCGCCGAAAGCCATGACGGAGGCGTCCGAGGGGGAGGTGGCGATGGCGGTGGGGGTGAAGGTAGTGGGGAGCTCGGAGATAAAGTCGGAGCCCTMCTGGTAGACTTGGATGCCGGTGTGGGCGGCCACGGCGACGAACTTGCTGTCGCTGGTGGTGGCGACGCCCTTGGGCTGGGCCGAGAGCTGGGTGGATGAGCCGGTGAAGGTGTTGGCGGACACGTCGACGGAGCGGAGAGTGTCGTCCCAGCCGACGCTGTACATGGTGCCGCCCGAGGGTGAGGGCGCGAACTGGGTCACTTGGTTGGAGTGCGACTGGCCGTCGACAACGGTGCCGGTGCCCGCGGCTAGGTCCCAGCTCAGGACGCGGCCCTCGAAGCTGCCGGTCAGAAGAGCCTTGCCGTCGGGGCTGGCGCCGAGGGCGGTGATGTTCTTGTTGTGGCCCTGCACAACACGGATGGGCTTGGGGTTGCCGAGAACCAGGTAGTTGAGGTCGCCGTTAAGGTTGAGGCTAATAATGAGCCCGTCGGTGCGGCCATGTGGCCAAACCACGCCAACTTGCTGGTCGGGGATGCTGACGGCACCCTCGGGGCCAAATCGCCAGGTCTCTGTATTCTCGCCCGACTCGGCATCCCATACGCGAACAGTTTGGTCGGCGCTGGAGGTGACGAACCGCTTCGAGTCCGAAGCCCAACTGATGCCATAGATACCGCCGGTGTGGACACCCTCGCCAATCGTCTTGGTGGGCGCGCCCGTCTTTCCATCATAGAGCTGGATCTTTCTGTCGGCACCGACCGTAACCAAAATTGTACCGTCTGGGTTGAACGCCGTGCCGGTAACGAACCCCTTGTGCTCCGAAGCCTTATCGGCGAACTTGAAGGGTGCGCCGTGGAGGAAACACATAGATCCATCGTCCGACACCGTGGCCGCACGCAGCGGCCGCTGCTGCCTTATGCTGACGGCATTGACAACCTTGCTGTGGCCCGTAACCTCACCAACGCTGTTGCCGCTGTCAGCAGTGAAAGCGTGACCAAATCGCTCGCGGCCATCGCCGACGGCAATCACACGCTGCGAGTCGCCGTCCCATGCAATATCGTTAATGCGGCCGGAAATGATGGAGTATTCGCCCTTGGTGTTCTCTGCGCCGACGGCGTCCCATACGCGCACCTTGCCGGACACATCACCCGAAGCGACCCAGAAGCCTGATGGCGAGAAGCGGGCAACGGTAGTGGTGGTCGTGTGGCCAGTGTACTGGAGGGACTTGGATGGCTCGTCGATGGTGCGAACGAAGATGGATTTGCCGGACTGGGGGGTTTCAAGGTTGTCTTGGTAAGCTCGAGTGTACCTTGGCTTGTGATGGTGTTGCTGGCGGTGAAGCGACTTACAGCGTAGACTATGCGCTCGCCCTTGGGATCGCAAGAGAGCTGGGTGGCCTGACCACGGGTCGTGGCGGGCGCGGCGGCCAAGATCTTGTCGATTCCGATGGGCATTTTGTCTGAATCTTCTGCTAGTTGTTTCGTAGATAGCTTGGGGCGTGAAGGTGGGTGATCGGCGGGTTGGTGTTTGTTTATTATAGGGGGCTATGAACCCAGCTGGGAGCTCGTAACAAGGGGGAGCTTCCAAGGTGTCAGATCGGTGTCAGATGGACCCCATTGGAGCCTGGACGATGATGCAGTGGGGACGCGAGGCGGCGACCTACATGGACAGTGGGGTTGGCGTTGCGGGGTAAGGTAGCGCTGCCGCCAAAGCAACAGCGGTTGAGGGACAGCGAAACAAGCAGGAACAAAACATCCGTTCTGGATAGAAGATGTTTTCGGGCTGGAAGTTGAAAGGCCAAAATTCCTTATTCTCAGCCTTCACACGAGATGTCGATATATATCCATATGATAACAAGATACAGAGTTCAACACGCATGTTCGAGAAGTGACTCTACCCAGCTGAAACTTGTAAGTTCGGCCTTGATCTTGGCTTCATCAAGTAAGGTTGATTGTGCCAAGGCCAGCACCCACGAGTCAAAAAGGGGTGTTTGTTGACAAGCGTCGCCATAGAAACACATTATTCTCCAACGTGCCTAAGAGGGACAGATGGTTTGTGTGGCATCCCGACGGCTCAATAGCATCATCTCTTCAGGTAATTACCCTGCTTGCTTTTGTTATCTACTGCGGATCAGTTTCCGGACTAACACAGCTGAGATCGAAATTGAAGCTGGCTGGGTTCACTGATGATTGACAAGGTAGCATGAAGATGACAACTATCAACGGCGACAGAGGTGAAAGGAATCAAGTGGGAAACACTGAGCTGCAAAGGAGAAGTCTATAAGCTGGGCCAGATTGTAAAATTATGATACTCAAAGCAGGGCGAAAAACAGGAGGGAGTGTGGTGTTGAAGCGGCAAGTTTCAACCTCCCTTGGTAAAATCCAAATTCCACGTCCACGGCAAAAAGGCAAGAATCACTGTGGATGCTCTGAGGGATGAGCTTGACAGCAATCAATTGCTAAAAGTTCAAAAAAGTAGTTGTGACTCGGATACCGGGAGTCGAACCCGGGGCTGTTGAGAGAGCAGTCACTCCTGAGAAGTGAGAGTCAACGATGTTACCGCTACACCATACCCGATTTGGAATGGTTTCCGATTTTGGTTGACAGAAGGCTCGGATGCTGAACTTAATAAACGCAAAACATATCCATTCAGCTGCCCGCTCAACGTCCATCTCGCTCAAGCAACACCCCTTTTGATCCTGAAAGCCAGATGGGCCACGGCCATTGTTCAGACTCGTACATCGTTAGCCGTTCACGACCCATTGCCTGACGTGCTCACGACATGTGTTACCATCATCCTGAAGGAGACGCTCAGTCTGAGGCGTCCTCAGGAGGATCTCAAGATGGGTTTTGCGCCGCTCCAAGGCTACGTTTACATTACGGACCGCATCACCAAATCCTTCAGCAGGAGTAAACTGAGCCATCATCTCCCTATGATGGGTGATCAAGTTGCGCTGGGGACAGCCATCAGGCTTCCAACCCGCCCACGTTCGAACAGTCAAAGTTTGTTATTTGTCCTCGGGAGTTGATCGTAATTGAGCAAGAACAGACGAGCTCGAGCCTAAATGTCAACTTCACGGCGGGAAGGTCAATTAAAAATGAAAGGGCAAAAAGCTCAACCGCCCAGGTCAGTGTTCGAACTGACCAGATGCCGCCGAGGAGAACTGTACTACCTGCCTTGTACTCGAGGAAAGTTTGAACTTGCTGGCTCTGATTTCCAGCCGCACTAGCTGCAGTCAATGCCGACGCATCGGATACCCTCTCCAAGCATATTTTTGCCTGAAAAGTTGCGAAGTTGACCACGGCCTGGTACTGATTGACGTGACCGTCGGCGAGAAGGACACTACCTCCCCTAACTGATTTCGCGCTTCCTGCTGCGCGCGGTATCGCCACGAGACGCCTTCACACATGAAGCCGGTAAGGCATGTTGCTTCCATCGGCATGGAAGTGGCCGGAAACAAATATTTGGTCAACCTTCTCGCACTTGATGCTCTGTACTCGCCCGAGGCACATTCTGGCGTTGATGTCTCTGAAAGAGACAACACAATCCTGGTCCGGTGTAGCAAGTCAGCCAGTCGACCAGCGCTCAGTGAGGCCACAGTTGTTTCGGCAGCCTTCACCAAGTTCCATGTCAGGTCTTCATCAGCTAGCCTGACAAGTATTGGACCTCGTGGAGGCAAGGCAGTGATGGGTATAGAGATTAAGTGTGTGTTCGAAGATGTCGAGAGAGAGCAATATACGGATGTTTATCTTCTGTATATCATTGTGATGGCCTTCGGAGTGTCAGATCTTGCTGAACTGGTCATCAAACGGGCAAACACAAGCTAGCAACAATGAAGAAGGCGGTACAGGCGATAGTTTGAGTTAAGTGAGAGTATCGACGGCAGCCAGTCGGGGAAGAGAATGCAGTATATAATCCTCATAACCAAGGTGATAGTTGACTGGCAGAGGATGGCTACCAACCACGCACCCAAACCATCAATCCCGAAACTATCCTGCAGATTATTAAAAAAATTGTAGCTGCTGTTGGATCGTGGGGCTATGCCGAGTCAAGTAAGTATAAAAAGAAACTGGTCAAGATACCTACGTCTGATACAGATAGTCGTTGAGGACCGTCATGATTATGCGTGAAGCCTTTCATGAGTTCTTGCGCAGTGCAAGTGGAAGTTCCTCCCAGAGTCCGTCGTCATCTCGCGGCTCAGTGCACGAACAGGGTGGCACGTGCTCCCTGTCTATTAGAGTATTAGGAGCCAAGCAGTGCTTATCACTACACTCACGCCACCCCCTCCCGGCGTCAGCCCCAGGTTTTTTGGAGGACCCCCGATTCTATTTCCCCCATCAAAGCACATGAAGACGTGACGGAACAGCTACAGAAGGCCAAAGCACTTTCTTCGCGTCGACCAGGGCCCTTCTTTCAGTCGATTGTCCCATCGTCAGCCCCATCCCACCACGCAACAAGCACATTCTTTCACGCAACAAGGTTCCCAAGGCTCTCCAAAAAGGCGGTGCTCAACTGAAAGTAAGTCAAGTTGGGCTTCAAGGTTCCTGGCCCCGTGTCCAGTCCCCTCATCCCTTGCTCCAGCCCAGGTCCCGTCTTTTCGAAGGTCCACGGGAGCGGACCCCTCCCCACTTTTGTGTTCCTTTTCCTCCACCATTGCATCGGTGACCACCTTGGCCTCGCTCCTACAGCCCGTTGCGCCAGCCTGACCCAAACCACCACTTTTCGATCCCGTTCATTCAGGTTTCTCCCACTAACCTGTCAACTTCAGTTCCATCACGCAACCAAGACCTGACCTTATTACACGCGACACAACCGTGACAAGCAGCTCTCCAATCAAGCAGACCAGCAACATGTCGTCCGTGGTGCAAGAGGAGGAGAAGCCCCAGGAGGCCCCTCAGGAGCAACAGGAGGAGCAGCAGGAGCAGGAGCAGCAGAACGCGGGAGACGATGTCAACGATGATGAGGTGCGCCAGCTTCGGTCCAAACCCAGCGATACGATCCACCGTGTTTGCTTCCACGCGGAGTGCAGGCGCTAACACCAAGTAATCGTGAACAGGAGGAGATCTCGGCCATGAAGCGCCGTGTCGCCGAGATGGAAGAGGAGGCCGCCAAACTCCGCGAGATGCAAGCTACCCTGGACCAGCAACATCACGAGCTCACCGAGAACAAGGAGGACATTGATAGCCGGAGCATCTTTGTCGGAAACGTCGACTATTCAGCTTCGCCCGAGGAGATCCAGGCGCATTTCCAGAGCTGCGGGTCTATCAACCGAGTCACCATCCTCCTCGACAAGTTTACCGGTCAACCCAAGGGGTACGCATTTCCTCTTCTTTCCCAGCTAATTACTCCCAAGTGCATACACTGACCGTGCCATTCATCCAATAGTTATGCGTACGTCGAATTCACCGAGCCCAGCCTAGTCGCACAAGCCCTTGTTCTCAACGAGAGTGTCTTCAAGGGCCGCAACATCAAGGTCGTGCCCAAGCGCACGAATATTCCCGGCATGTCGCGCGGCGGTCGAGGCGGTCGAGGTTCCTTCCGCGGAGGCGGTCGCGGTGGCTTTTTCGGTGGACGGGGCGGCGGTTTTCCTCCCAGGGGAGGCTACCGTGGCGGTTACCGTGGACGCGGCCGAGGAGGCTACGCTCCTTACTAGTCGTTGGGTGGTGGTTTGACATACGGCACAGGATCGCGTATTCATCAGGACAACCAGAGCCGTATGCGGCCACTCTCTGACGTCCGCAGACACTACCTGGAATTGTGAAGATGGGCTCGATCTCATCTGAGCACCACTATCAGGCAACCGGTGTACGTGTTGCGCATGATCCATGGGAACGTTTTTTCCCTTCTAATGGCTGTAAGATTAGGAAATATCAGCAGGGAAGAGGAGGAGGACACTTGAATGGTGGAGGAAGGGAAGGGAAGGGTTGGTTGTCTTGGCCTGTTTTTGCACCATGGGAGCAATGGGATTTTCAAAGTTTTCATTTTGGCTGCGCGTATCGGCAAGGCGTCAATGGGTGGGACGGTAAAAAGAAGGAAAACGCCAATTCCAAATGCTCTTTTTTTTTCTTCGTTTTTCATCTCATGTTCAATTTTTGTATTTGATATTTGGCATAAGCGCCGCCTACTTTTCCAGTTCGACATTTGCTACGGCTATGAGCCTATGACCCTTTTCGCTCCAAATAGGTATGCGCAGGAAGGTCGGGGGAGGAATATGAGAACCTCAAGGACCGCCTGAGGTGCTTATTATCAGCGAAGTTGCTCAATAGGGGCTGCCTGCTACCACTGGTCACCATCACCAAATGGTTAGCTATGGTGATAATTGAAGCTATCACTTGACTTTACGAACTTGTGCCCAATATAGTGAACAATGCTACTTCACCCACGCCGCCATTGTTGTTCTGACACTAAAAAAAGACAATGTCCACGGATCGCCAAATGCCATGTGCCGCCGCTTTGCCACGAACCTACATGTCAACATTTCCCACCGAGGTTGAGTTGAAGATATAAAGGGCGTGCCAATGACTACCCAGTGAACATCTGCGCAAGATACATTTTGCTGCGATGAGACCGACACCGGCTCGTGGTTAAATCCAAACTGTCTTCAATGGAATCATGGGACTCTTCAACTTTATAGAGTTGCAACCTTTAACCTAAACACAGTCCGACTCCATAACCCTCGCTGGTCATTGTTACCCATAGGGCCCTTTCCGTTCTATTTCAGATCCAACATTGGTACCTTGTACACATCAGAGAGCTATGCCCAACTCAATGCTCCTCATGAGGCATAGTAGCGTTACTTGTACGCGGATGCGCATTACATTTCAAGATGTCGAACGAAAGGCGTTCTTCTGTGACAGATCACTATGAATGGCGTCAAAAACTCTCCGTCGAGGGCACACTCATATGAAAAGAGACCTTCTTGAAAATCCCTAGATGCAGTAAAGCCCCGCAGTGGCATCAGACATGGAGATGACCCGGCGTTTATGTCAGTGATGGGCTATTGTTGGAACAGCAGCGTCTCGGCCGGCGGCAACGGGGGTAACGGCCTTTTTGCATAGGCACGGTGCAATCGTGGTTATGGGATGCACTGTACTGTTGAACTGTTGAATTTGAGGACGGAGTGTTCACCTTCATGATAGTGAGTTGATATGGTAGATATGCTCAAGATCATGATCATCCCGAACGGGTCGTTGGGATATTGGAATTGTTAGGAACAAGGCTACTTCCACCACATCCCCTCTTGGCGTACACTGAGAGGGACCTCGGAGCTTGGGGCGTTTGGTGGAGGACCTTTCCTGGTCATGGAAAAGGCATTCAGGTCCACCTATTTTAACTCGTTATCGCTTACTGAAACGAGATCCATGGGATAGGTATCTTCAAGGTCTCGAGGGCATCAACTCATAAAGACACGGGAGTATGTAATTCATGCAAGGTTGCTCTTTGTGATGTTGATGTTGATCTCAAGATCTGGATGCTGTGCCAAGCAATGCGGCCCCTGGAGTCTGACTCGAATGACCAAGAGAAGAAAGAGCCCCGCACTGTGCGCACCTTCCGCTTCAGTTCTGGTCTCAGTTCTCGCTCCACTCGTGAATGAGGTACTTGGGTTACTAACTAGAAAGTTAGACTCTTTATACAAGATACGTCAGACTAGCCGTACATTCTGTTAACGCTGTTGAACCATTGTCTCTTTGTTCTCACCCCCATTCGCTTCAGCACTTGGCTTGGTGCACCACTTTTGCAACATCGCAAGACGTTCAGGTTCCTCGTTTTTCTCCCATCCTTTGGCTAGGTTTGTTCTATCATCCGTCGGTTGCAAGTGAAGTTGTTGGGTTTGGTTCGTCAGATCCAAGCTCAACTCCTGCTGTCAGTGAAACTAAGTCTTGGGTCGCTGCGCTGCACTGCGTCCGGCCTGCGGGTGATAGGTGGTCCAACCGCCCATCCGCCACTTCCAGCTTCTTCACCGCGACAAAAACGACGGCAATACCTTACCTCCAAAAACTTAGACATCCGAGTCTTGTACCTACTGGTTGATCCACTGAAGTGGTTACCTATCAGACCTACCTTGCAGACTTTGCCTAGGTGTGCAGAGTATAGTATTAGCCACAGCCGCCCGACCTTTGATTGCTACAACCTGACAGAGATAAAGCGGGGGGCCGGCCGACCACACACCAGTCACCAAGAGCAGCACAGCCTCACCACCTCCGGGCGCTCAAGAGTCCCTCTAGCTTCCATCTACCACCTACTGCCACCTACAGAAAGCCATCCACCCTGCCGCATCCATTTCGTTGCCAGTGACTGCGCGTTCTCGTCGACAACGTCAGCGTCCATCCATCGCAAAAGGTGCATCAATCAATCAGCCTGCTTGCTACTATCGTCGACCCGTCTTCCTTTTATCCCCGCCCCGCCTGCATCCAGCCGAGAGTCCTCGATCCCAAACGAGCGAGACCGAACGACGACCCGACGCGATTGCGACCAGCCTCTGCTTGGTCCAAGAGACCAGACGAAAACAAAAGCCCCGCGTGCGAGTTTGTTGACGCGCTCCATCTGCGACAATGACCAGCAGCCGGGACTCGGGGCTGCCGGCGTAAGTCCTCCCACGACTAGACTCTCCATCTACCCATCTTGTCTGCTTCGCCGGATCATAAGAGAGGACAGCCAGCTAACGACCTCCACGATTACAGCCAGCCCAATCTTCGCGTAACAAGTAACTAGCCCCTGTGCGATGAATGTGGCAAACCGGTGTACTAACATGCCCATCTAGTCATCGCTGCCGATGGTCTATACAAGCGAGATGTCTTCAGTATGTTTCTCCCGTGGCCATTTGTCACGAACCTTCCAAGCCACTTCAAGGCGGCATGTGCTAACCGCAACACAGGGTTTCCCGACCCGTTCGCCGTCGCTACCATCAACGGTGAGCAGACAAAGACCACCCAGGTCTCCAAGCGCACCCTGAACCCATACTGGAACGAACATTTTGACTTGTAGGTTCGGCCCTACCTCAGATGTGACCGCTCCAGGATGAGCAGGCTAATAGAACGTAGCAAAGTGAATGAGGACAGCATCTTGGCTGTTCAAGTGTTCGACCAAAAGAAGTTCAAGAAGAAGGACCAAGGTTTCCTCGGTGTCATCAATGTCCGGATAGGGGACGTGATAGAATTGGCTCCCGATGCTGAAGGTAAGGTTCTGCTGCAATTCACCTGTGTTTGCAGTTGCAGGTTGACAGCGCGATTTCGGACTAACATGCATCGCACCCACAGATCAGATGCTCACGCGGGACCTTAAGAAATCGACCGACAACCTTGTGGTGCACGGCAAACTTATCATTAACCTATCTACTAACCTTACAGCAACTATGAGTCGTCTCGGTCCCCCTCCATCTTCGAGCAGGCCATCACTACTTACCCCTCAAAGTTCAGTTATTTCTAACGACAGAGCGAACGAACGCCCTTCATCAGCCATGTCCGGACCTAATGGAACCGCCAATAACCAAATGAATTTGGCAAGCCGACCCGTTAGCGTGGCTGTTTCGTCGTCGTCGACAGGCCCGACCCCGGGTACAAATGGAACAGGCCCAACGAACCCGTCGACCCTCGTTCCAGCGCAAGCCCGGCACCATAGCACGCTCAGCCCCTTCGAAGATTCAATGGGAAGATTACCAGCTGGCTGGGAACGTCGCGAGGATCATTTGGGGAGGACATATTATGTTGATCATAATTCACGGACAACGAGCTGGAATCGGCCAACTGGCACAGGGGCGGCCGAAAATCGTACCGCCGAAGCCAACACTCAAGTCGAGCGTCAACGGCATCAGAACAGAACACTTCCCGAGGAACGCACTGGCGCCAATTCCCCCACCCTACAGCAGCAGCAAGCTGCCGCCACCGCCAATGCTGCCACTATGATGCATACCGGGGCGACAACCCCCGGAACCGGCGAGTTGCCTGCTGGTTGGGAGCAGAGGTTTACCCCAGAAGGAAGAGCGTATTTTGTCGACCACAACACGCGCACTACTACCTGGGTCGACCCTCGACGCCAGCAGTACATCCGCATGTACGGTGGACAGAGCAACACGAACGGCACCATCCAACAACAGCCGGTATCGCAGCTCGGTGCCCTGCCTAGTGGTTGGGAGATGCGGCTCACTAACACGGCTCGCGTTTACTTTGTGGATCACAATACCAAGACAACGACCTGGGATGATCCTCGTCTGCCTTCGTCGCTCGACCAGAACGTACCGCAGTACAAGAGAGACTTCAGGAGGAAGCTCATCTATTTCCGTTCACAGCCCGCTATGCGGATCATGTCCGGGCAATGCCACATCAAAGTCAGGAGATCGCACATTTTCGAGGATTCGTTCGCGGAGATTTCGAGGCAATCGGCGACCGACCTGAAGAAACGGTTGATGATCAAGTTCGACGGCGAGGACGGTCTCGATTACGGCGGTCTGTCGCGCGAGTTCTTCTTTCTCCTTTCTCACGAGATGTTCAACCCCTTCTACTGCTTGTTCGAGTACTCGGCGCACGATAACTACACCCTCCAGATCAATCCCCACTCGGGCATCAACCCTGAGCATCTCAACTACTTCAAGTTTATTGGTCGGGTTGTAGGCCTGGCCATCTTCCACAGGCGATTCCTGGATGCCTTCTTTATTGGCGCTCTGTACAAGATGGTTCTCGGAAAGGCTGTCAGCTTGGCGGATATGGAGGGCGTGGATGCCGATTTCCATCGGTCTCTGCAGTGGATGCTGGATAACGACATCACCGACGTTCTGGACGCGACCTTCTCTACTGAAGACGAGCGGTTCGGTGTGATCACGGAGGAGGATCTTATCCCTGATGGTAGGAACATTGCGGTAACGAACGAGAACAAGAAGGAGTACGTCGATTTGATGGTGAAGTGGAGGATCGAAAAGCGCATTGAGCAACAGTTCCAGGCGTTCAAGGAGGGCTTCCATGAGCTTATCCCGCAGGATCTGATCAACGTGTTCGATGAGCGCGAGCTTGAGTTGTTGATTGGTGGTATTGCCGAGATCGATGTCGACGACTGGAAGAAGCACACGGATTACCGTGGTTACACCGAGTCCGACGAGGTTATCCAGTTCTTCTGGCAGACTGTTCGGTCGTGGGATGGGGAGCAGAAGTCCAGGTTGCTCCAGTTCACGACAGGTACATCTCGTATTCCGGTCAACGGCTTCAAGGATCTCCAGGGTAGCGATGGTCCTCGCAGATTCACGATTGAGAAGGCGGGAGAGATTACGAATCTTCCCAAGGCGCATACATGGTACGTATAATGTGAAGACGAAGACATGACGACGAACCTTGGCTAACCGGCTTTTTCAGCTTCAACCGCTTGGATCTGCCACCATATAAGTCTCTGGAGATGCTGCAGCAAAAGCTTACCATTGCTGTGGAGGAGACTATGGGTTTCGGCCAAGAGTAAAACGACAAAGAAAAGGGTGATATGTTATGGGCAGGGATGAATATGGTGAATGTGATATGGTGGCATGGCTGCGATGGCTGCATGAAGGAAAGAACGGTACTGCTACACTAGTATTGGGTGGCATGCGTCGAATTATGATAGCATCACTTTTTCCCCTTATCGGTCTATTCTTCCAACCTTTTTTTTGATTTCTTTTTTCTTTGGTTGGTGCGTAGTTCATTGGCGCCGGAGACTACTATTGTTACGTCGCCCCTCTCCGGTGCACAAGAGCTGTATATAGATGGATTGTTTGTTGTTATTGATCCTTCAAGTAGTGAGCTTCAGCATCCTGCTACTTGTATACGTTGAAGTTTGTTGGTGTTATGGGATCAGGCAATGCCAGGTTCGTGTACAACTACCCGGGAGAAAAAGAGGAAGGTGTGTGGTTTATGTTTGCGATTCAGGAACCAGGAGATAGGCTATAAATCTAGTCATGATAAGGATTCCCCGTAACGGATCCATCCAATGTACGTCATATCACGAAGGAAGATCGGTGCTTGCTAACCCGTCAAAGTCAATGGCGCAGATCCTCTCGGCTGTAGAAATTTATCTTTGTTCTGTCAACTACAGTATATCCGCTCCTTGACGTTTGACTCGAGACGTTGCCGCTCCGGCAGTCCGGATAATGTTCGCCGCCGGTGTGGGGGTTCCTGCATTATCGCACGCCAGATAGCCGGGAGATCTGAGTATTTTAGCCCGAACTATTGAGAAAGCTTTACTGCGAACTATAACTCCCAGCCCCCATGTGAGGGGAATATCATATTTTCATCTTCGTTCACCTTCTTTATCTCTTAGTTGCGAAAAAGTTGCCGCAAACAGAGAGCGCGAGGTGGCCACAACCACCAAAGTACCAAGACCTCGAGATCGGGAACCTGGCATTTCTTACGTCACCACCATCACTTGAACTTTTCACCAAACCCATATACACACACTCAGAGAAAGACAAGAAAAGCAAATGGCACCACCACCAAACTCCCGCTCCCCGGGAGTCCTCTACTGGGGCTCCCGCCTCTTCCTAGGCGCCTTAGCCATCGCCTTCCTCATCCACCTCAACCATCCCGCCTCCTCTTTTTCCCTCTTCAGTCCCAACGCCACCCCTAACTCCGAGTCTGCCATCACCGCAAAAACCTACTGCTACACCTCCATCCTCACCTCCGCCGGCTCTTCTAGAGAAGCCGACTGCTTCTCCATTTCCCCCGATGGCAAGTTTACAAAGGTGTTTCACTCGGCTGAGGATGTTTTGGTTGTCGGGGATAACGACAACAATGAGGGAGGGGGTATGGGAGGTAGTAGTGCGGTGGTGGACATGAAAGAGGGACATGTGATCCCCGGGATTTGGGATGGCCATGGACATCTAATTGCGTATGGAGAGTTTTTGCATTCGGTGGATTTGTTTGGAGCTAGCAGTGTGGAAATGGTGAGGGAGAGGGTGAGGGGGTATTTGAAGAGCGTGGACGGGTCGGTGGGGAGTAAGGAAAACTGGTAAGTTATTGAGTTGTGGGGGAGCGAGTGAGTTGAGAGTGAGGGAAGGGGGAGAGAAGTACAGGGTGTTGTGGGGGATGATCATCATCAGGTTGACTGGATGGCTGACTTTGATAAATAGGGCGAGAGGTGTTGGTTGGGACCAGATGGTGTTGGGAGAGATGCCTAGTGCTGTGAGTATCTGTCGTGTTTCGGAAGAGAAAGAAGGAAAAGATTACTAACCAACCGACAGGCGATGCTCGAGTCCGACCCAGCTCTAAAGGGCAAATACATCATGCTTGACCGGGTCGACGTGCACTGCACCTGGGTCTCGCAGGCCATTCTGGATCTTATCCCTCCCGAATCCCTTCCTGAGGACGTCCCCGGCGGCGAGATCATCCGGGAGCCGGGCATGGGAGTCTTCTGCGACAACGCCATGGACATCGTCACCTCCTTGTGGCCCAAGCCGGACGCCGAGCGCAAGAAGACCTTCCTCAAGTCCGCCATGAAGGAGCTGCACAAGGTCGGACTAGTCGGCATGAACGACGCCGGCGTGACGCCGACCGACCTGAAGGTGTATGAAGAAGCCAGCCGGAATCAAGACTGGTGGACTCTGCGTGTCTACGCTATGATCGAGTGCGGCGAGCGCAACGTCTTCTGCCCGCTCGAGGCCGACTCCGTCAAAACCCAGCACGAAGACGGCATGCTCACCATCCGCAGCGTCAAGCTCTTCGCTGACGGCGCCTTGGGATCCTGGGGCAGCGCCATGATCGACCCTTACTCCGACAAACCCTCTACCCGCGGCTCCCTGCTCGTCAACGGCTCAACACTGGAGTCTCTCGCCCGCTCCTGGTCCAACGCGGGGTACCAAGTCAACATCCACGCCATCGGTGACCTAGCCAACCGGTACGCCATTGACGCCCTCGAAGCCGCTCTCAAAGACTCTTGCGATCTTTCCAACGGAAAGACACTAAAGGACTGCCAAAACGCCTCACACCGCTTCCGCATCGAACACTCACAAATCATCCACCCCACCGACCAAGCCCGCATCCGCGACCTAGGCATCATCCCCTCCATCCAGCCCACGCACGCCACCTCGGACATGGCCTACGCCGAGTCCCGACTGGGTCTCGAGCGCACGCGGATCGAAGCCTACCGCATGCGCAGCTTAATTCACGACTTGAACGTCCAGCCTGTTTTGGGGTCCGATTTCCCCGTTGAGCCGCCGAACCCGTTCGAGGGGATGTACGCGGCCGTAACGAGGAAGAATCCGCATACTGGCAAGGGAGCTGATGGCGATAACAAAGGATGGTATGAGGAGGAGGCGTTGAGTCTTGAGGAGGCGCTTGCAGGGTTTACAAAGGGAGTGGCGGGCGGGATGTTTACGGAGGGGAAGACGGGGGTTATTAGGGAGGGGGCGTTTGCGGATTGGGTGGTGCTTGATGAGCCCTTGGAGGTGTTGGCTGCTAGGGAGGGTGGGGAGGGACTGAGGAAGATTAAGGTTAGGGAGACGTGGGTTGGGGGGAGGAAGGTGTATGATCGGGAGGAGGAGGCGAGGGAGAAGGTGGAGAATGGTGGAGAGGAGGGGGTGAGGGAGGATTTGTGAGGGGTTTGTGAAGGGTTTGTGAAAACAAGGTGAAGAGGATGGTGAAAAAAAAGGTAAGTTTGTATAAACGGAACGAATATGGTATGGCTATGGAAACGACATGATGATACACGATGAGATACACGGCCGGATACAAGACGGGGTATACAACAGCTATGTACCTAGACTAGAACGTAAGAGGTTTTCGTTGATTTAGACTGCAGTGTCTCTTCACTTTCTGTTCTGACTGTTCCTTCAGCTTCTCACACATGTATGTTATTTTTCTTTCTCTTTTACAGTTTCAAGTTATGAGTTTTTTCTTCTCGCCCATCGTTCCCCGATCTATGAGGATGAATAAAGCTGCTTGAACACAGTCCAACAGCGCCAATTAACCGAATAAGAAACTCGCTCGCAATCCGTATAGACACTATTGAGTTGACATTTGCAACTTCAATCCCCCATCATTAGTCATATCACATTAACCACACCTCTATCATACCTGCCATATATCCCCCCTAGGCAGCAAAAGCCTGAATCTTCTTAATCCGTTCCTTAGCCTGCTCCCTCAGCTCCCTAACAATATCGCCAGCCGGCTTCTGGTCCTTTACCAGACCCACAGCAGTTCCGCTGTACATATTCCAGTTAAGTTAGCAAACATCATAAAGTCAGTCCTATTACAGGGTAAATGGGGGCAAAGAGAAACATACGCCCAAGTCACAGTCCGCGAGTTATCCCCAGAGCTCGCCGCCTCCTTGAACTTCTTGTGGTTCTCTTCGAAGGGGAGACCGGCGGCGTGGTCATCGTAAGAGGCACCGCGGACGGCTCGACCGTCGTAGACGTTGTGCCAGATTGTGGTGCTGTTGATTTGGTCGTGGAATTGGGATCTGGTGATTGGGTTGTCAGTGGGGCTGTTGGTTCACTTGAGGGTTCAGGGTGTGACTTACTTGACGGTGTTGAGACCACCATCGTTTGTCTCGAGGATGAGCTTCCTGCGGAACTCAGGGGTGGCAGCTTCGGTTGCTACGATGAACTGGAGGAGGGAGACTGTCAGTATTTCTTGCCAACTCACCTAGAGAAAGGGGGGATCAGGTGAAGAACTTACCCTAGTACCCAACACTACACCCTCAGCGCCTATCAACCAATTCCACGTTAGCACATTCACCTCCTCATCTCTCCATCTTCTCACCCATTCATCCCCATCTTCTTCACCCCTCAAAAGAAAAAAAGGAACTCACCAAGACCAAGCGCCCCCACAACCCCCCTCCCATCCGCCATACCCCCCGCCGCCACAACCACCACCTCCCTCCCTGCAAACTCTTTGTCAATCATATCCCTCACCTCCGGCACCAGTGACACAATCCCACTCCCCTTAGCAAGCTGATGACCCCCCGCATCTATCCCTTGCGCAACAATCACATCCGCTCCATCTGCCACCGCCTTCCTCGCATCTCTGACCGTGCCCACCTGGAAGAACACCACGAACCCCGCATGGTGAAGAGCGTCGATGATTTGCTTCGCTGTTCCTTTCGCCCCAGGGGCAGAGGAGGATTCGAAATCAGGGTCGTTGGCGAAGAGCCAGACTGCTTGTGGGGAGTGTTCGATCAGGATGGGTAGGACGGTGTCGACGAAGTGCGGGACGGAGATGGTATGAGTCAAAATGAAGCCGACGCCGATTGCCGGCAAAGGGGTGAGGGGGCGGTCGGTGAGACCCAGGGCCTGGCGCGCGAGGGAGAGTTCGGAGGAGAGGGTGGTTAGTTGGGGGGAGCCGGGGCGGAAGTCGAAGCCGGCGGCGATGAAGCCTGTTTGTTGTTTGGTGTTAGTAATTGGGGCAGAGATGAGAGGAGATGAGGTGAAGGTGAGATGAAATAAGGGATTGGTAGTGGGAATTGGATGGATCAAGGGGGACAACGAACCAATGCCGCCTGCCCTGGATACCTCGGCCGCAAGAGTGCCGTTGGCGATGAGGTACATGGGGGCGCTGATGATGACGGGGTTCTTGGTGGTGGGGAACCAAGAGTTCAGCTTGGTGAGGGCCGTCTGAGCGGACTCCTCCTTCTTCTTGCTGTGGCCTGGGAAGTGCAGGGGCATGTTGACTGGTTTGTTTGTTTGTTTGTTTGTTTGTTTGTTGATTCTGAAATCCGGTGTCTTTGGTGTTGAAGTTGAATGATGTGGAACAGAGCTTCAAGTGAGGTGAGGTGCGGGGTGACTGCAGCTGATATACTCCAACTCGGCGATGAGGTCCGCGGAGGTCGTACTCACACTACAACTTAAAGTGGAGAAGGGTCACTCTTATATACGACGACGGTCGAGCGCTTTCTTGTTGTTATACCGAACGATTTCCTGAATGGGATGTTGGATATGGGTCCGGACATGGGGTGAATTACCGAGGAGAAACGTGATTCACACTTGCACAGTTCCTTTCCCCGCAAGGCCTCTTACTCGGCCATGTTTGACAAATGAGATCCGAAGCTGTGGACTGAAAGGGACATTGGGATGCAGAGTCCCTGCATGACACAAGTGAATATTATGTAGATCTTCAGCATGAGACGGCAATATCAGTTTGCGGAAAGTCGCGATCAAAGGTGAACGTATGATACGGTCTGATTTGTATCCATGATCATATGAATCTATCCTGCTACATGACGTTGTGGGTCTGGTAGCCCTATTCCGCTGTCCTATTCAATGCTGTCCTTTGAGTCATCCAATGCCTTTCAAAAAAAAAAAAAACGTGAAACGTTTTGCAGCATATGAGCTGCTATATATCATTGTCGAGTTTCATAACTCCCGTATCCCTTCGACCCTTGGCATAGGCAATGTACTCTCACCTGCATAATCGCATAAGCATTGGCTGCCATCAGGGCGCCTTTCCCACCATCAAGACCAACAATATCGCGTTGCCGACGCACGTCACCACAAATGTCACCCACACGGCAATCTCTCCTACCATCGAAGGTGCCTGAGACTCGTGCCTCGAATTCCACAAGCACAACGCAGCGACTGCCGTACCCAGCGAAGTAACGATGCCAACTGTCACACCAGCATCTACCTCCAATCTCATCTTATGCCGGCCTGTCATGATCAACATTGTGGCAATACCCATCAGCACAAACGCGACCAGGTAGCAGCCCCAAGTGCCCCAGAACAACATTTCGTCACGATGATGTGCAATCCGCTGTTGTTCTAGGCTTCGGTAACCGGACTCGGGAAACTCTTCAGAGGATGCGTAGCCGTAAGAGCCTCGTCTCTCGGCGCGCCCACGACCGCGGCGGAAGCTGTGTGGAGGCGAGTTTGTGAAGCGATCGCTGACGTTGTCCTCGTCGATGTCGGTGTCGGGGTAGGCAACGCCGGGAGGATATGTGAAGTAACTTGGCGGCGCGAGAGTAGCACCGTACCGGTCGGTCGACTGGTTTCGCGAGGATCCTAGTAGAGGCTGCTGTTCTGTACTTTCGTTTGTGCGTGTGTTCGGTGTCGGCTCTTGATTACGCCCCATCATTTTCTTCATCGGCGTCGAGATCCAGTTTATTAGGCTGCTTACACCGGGGAAACTCATCTCTTGATCCGGATTGACATAGATGGCATATTCATCGCAACGGTCGTCGCCGGCTTCGCTACCGTGGTCATATTCGTTCCAATAGCCTGTCGGCGCGTCATGCTCAGGAACAATGGTCACGCTAGGCAGGAGTCGTGGTTCCCCAGCGCGGGCCGGGTGGGTTGGCGTGGCGGGCTGGGTAGGTGGAGAGGAACTGCCACTGCGACTCGAATCTCTCGGTGATGCAGCGCGTATCGTCTGTAGTAGGTTTTCGTATTGTGATTGAAGCGGAGAGAAATCGCGTTTGGTGAAACTCTTGGGGTTCGCCAGGATGGTTTCCCTGAACCGCGAGCCGAGGGTCGCCGAGCCCGTCCATTTCCGGTACTTCTTTAGAATCTTGCGAAAGGCGACGTTTTGCGCGCTAACAAAGCGCTGGAGGGTGTGGATCTCGTCACCGCATTCTAGTAGTTCTTGTTCGCATTTTGCGAATCGGCGTTGTCTTTTGGACGCAGTGCGTGCTCTCGTAGAGGCGGCGCATCGGACAATCAGGGCGTGTATTTGATTGGATAAGTGTTCTGGCGACGTCATACCAACATGTTAGTGAAATGATTTGTAGTGTAGTAGTGTGACGAGATAACATACGAAGACGGCGCGCTATCTCATCCGCCTTGCTTGATACAAACAGGTCGACACGATCATGTTGTCGGCAAAGCTCGTCGTAGAGGCCGTCTTCAAACTTTGAGAGCGCGGCGCCTTGGTGGCCTGGAATGGCAATCGCGGTGCCCTGGGACCTGGTGGTGTGCGCCTTGATGTAATGTTTTAGCGAGTTGTAGTCGATGTTGTCTGTTCGGTAAGGTAAAGATCAGCATTGGTAAGATATGGTACAGCTATCAGCAAAGGACATACGGATTCGCCATTGGGGGACAGATTCTCTGTCAAACTGCTCCCCGAACTTCATTCCTCGTAGATGTGGTGGTTTGTAGTGGTGGTTGTACGAGTGTTAAGATTGGCACTTGTAATGCACGTATTGAGATGGAGGTAAGAAACGTCCTTTCGGTCCGCACAACGTCGTCGAATCCCGTCTTGGGAGTGGTTACACTCGGTGGCGTTAATGTACGAGATAACCGGTCTGCTGGGACGTAATGGTCTGTATCTCTCCGAAACCTGCTTCTCCTTTGTAGTTTGTCTTTGACCAAACTCCACGCCAAACGCAATGAAAAAATGCCAGAAATCTGTAATAACGATGTTGTTGGAGGATGGCAAGCGGTTATATTCACAGATAGTCGGTCGGGATCCCGCAGCGTCTCTTGGCAATGACGAAAGTGTGGGATAAAAGCTCCGATCGCTGGCGGAGACCGTCGGGGGAATGGGGACTGGAGAGCCAAGGGTGTTGAATGTTTGAGGCCGTAGGCGTGATAAGAGCACCCGGGGAATGTGTGGGCTTGGAGAAGACGGTGAAGTTTCAACCAAGCGATCAACACACACTTCAGCTTCGTTTCGGATTGCTGGAGACTGCTAAACTTCGTGGTGATGCTAGAGTGGTCTAGAGTGGCCGACCAACTGGTGACTACTTTAGTGTGAACGTCAAAAGAAGGCTTCAAAGAACTGGCGGGGAGCAGAGACAAAAGCAAGAGGCGGCTTTCAACCTTTGAAAAAGAGAAGAAAGGAAGAAACTGTGTGACGAATCTAAAGAGCCCAGCAATTTTGAGACAAGCGGACAAGATAAAACTGGAGTCGGCACAAGCTGAAGAGAACTTCGTTCTGTTCGACTAAGAAACCTGAAGCCAGGGAATAAAAAAGAGGAAGAGCCAATGCGAAGATCCAATGCACTAGCGCCGCCTTCCAGTCGAGCTTTCTCAGTGGGTCTTTCCGCCAGGACGCAGGGGTGTCTCTGACGGTTTTTGGGTGGAACCTCGAGGGCTCTTTACGACGTAACAAAAGTGGAGGTGGTTGCAACTGAAATTGTTTTTCATTGGATCCTTCTCAGTTTTCGAGCTTCCTTTCTGCGAACCGGTTTCATTATCTTTCAGGGCCTTGCTTCAACTCCTTGTCTCCCGTCTTTACCGTACCGTACCGCAGATGGTCTTTGATTGGTACGGTTCCTTGAAAGTTCCACCGTGGTCTAGATCCATCGGCCCTGTCATAATTCAGTAAACAGGCACGTGCTCGCTGGCCCGTCTGGTCGCCAGCAAGCTATCCTCGGGTATGGCACGCGACCAAGATCTTGTTTACCTTATCCACCAGCGACGAGGGATCGACCTTTTTGAGTCTATTACCTGATCTATTGCAGGAGTTGTTCCCGTTCTTCCGTGGTCCTTCCGAAAAAAGCCGATTGAGTTGTCACTGCCATACAGCTGCTGAAGCATGCAAGGACGGCTCCCAACAGCGTGGGTGGGGTGGGATGACGGACAGGTGCTCTTAACAAGTCCTGTTCTGAAGACATGCTGTGGGATGCAGTTTTTTTTTTTTTTTTCACCCATATAGAAGGAAGCGGATAGAAAACAACAACAAACATAAATCGGCCCGTCCAGATTTTTCACACGGAGACCTCCTTGGTCTGATATATCAACATCTAGCAACTCATTTGGATTCCCGTCCCTCCATCTCGGCTTACCTTCCAGCTCTCTTAACCAAACAGTGCGCGATCTGCAGTCATTACGAGCCAACCGAAACTTCTCTCGGACTTCGGAAATGTTGCCGTTAACTTTGCCATTCTAGGTAGGTAGCAACCACACGGCGTCCAGGTACATATGTCGTTACTGCACTTAATGGGTACCTCACCGATGGTTCACAGCATTGGTGGTTTTCGAACGCCCTCTCGATGAGGGTATATCTAGAGCACGCGACACACAGTGCGACCGAGATGTCACCAACGGCGGCTCTTCGGAACATTCGCCGCGAGTTACATTTAATGGAGGCTTTGACGGTCCAGACTCCTATACAGCACTCCCAACGCTACCGTTGTATTTCAGAAGAACAATCCTTTTCTCTTTCCTCAGTGATTCTCATATACCTAGCATCACTGCCTTTCTACCAAGAGATTCCGCCGTGCTGCTCATGGTCCAGACCACAAGGAAAGAGTATCGTGAATCACTGAAAAGAGTCTGACAACGTCTGTCGTAGACATCTCTTTTCCAAGTTAGAAAGTCAAAGAGCACGAGAAACATGCTGCAACGTAGCTGATATGAAACGATACAGTGCCATTCGGTACGAAAAGGATGTTCTTGATTCAACCTATTAAATGCTTGTGTACGAGGATATCTTGTAGCTTTTGAGACAACAGTTCCAGTTATCACCGAATTGAACTGGCAAAGATTCCAGATAAGGAAGTGATGATAAGACAAGCTCTCTGTGCAAGAGGCAACTTGATCACACTTTCAACACATCTCTAGAATTGTTTGCTGG
This sequence comes from Neurospora sp. FGSC 26632, assembly GCA_009804965.1. Lineage (NCBI taxonomy): Eukaryota > Fungi > Ascomycota > Sordariomycetes > Sordariales > Sordariaceae > Neurospora > Neurospora sp. FGSC 26632. The sequence goes on along the minus strand of RAOH01000223.1, from coordinate 761 downwards.
CGTATGTTTTGCTTCAAAATGTGATTTTTTATTCATCTGCATTCCAATCTTGTTGTCGAGTAGCGTTTCGCACTGCATGTACTTCTAGTGAGTGTGGTTTTGTTTACTTGACGTCCTCACCGATTGTAAGTGTTAAGGCATGCTCGTCTTAAAGCAGTACACCGCCCTGAAGCTTAACAGTTGAAATAGTGGAGCCTACTTCCATTTCCAGACAGAACAGTCACCCATTATTGGCCAATCCTCAACCAGCCCCATAAACTGGTGCGGGGACGCCTTCCACGCTTTGCCTTTGGACCTTGGAGCACCATGGCAGAAAAAATTTTGGTTCCATCAATCTCGCCGGCTGGCAAGCAGACATCGCCAGGTCGACTTTTTGTTTTAGCATGGGCAACTGCAACCACGCCCTGCGATTTCCTACAGCCCAGTCAAGCGAAAGGGTTACACATCAGATTGAACCCTAAGTTAGACACTCGGACGACAAGGCCAGCCTCGATACCCTAGCCTTGGTCCCCTTTTCGCAGCATCGGTCCGACCCCAAAAACAGACATGGCCGGAGCTGGCAGCATAACCTCTTCCGTAACCTCGACATCCCAAACAATCACCCACGACCCCTCCACACACAACAGCGTCATGGCCGCCACCCTCGCCGCAGCGTTGAGCGGCACCTCCTCTCGGACAATCGACAGCAACCCCGTCGTCGCCTCCTTCCTCTCGGCCCTGGCCGACGAATCCAACCGCCACGTCTTCCTGCAGCCGCCTTC
>RAOH01000222.1:0-79945 GCA_009804965.1 Neurospora sp. FGSC 26632 | reverse complement strand
CACAACCTCGATTGTCCTGTAGCGTTTGGCAAGATTGCCATCGAGCGCTATGCCGGCCCAATACCCTAGAAGGGCATGCCACACGACAACATGCTCGATATTCTTGTGATGAATGGCGAGGGAGGTTAGGTCTTCGACGGGACCGTTGCCGGGGATTTTGCGGGAGATGCGCTCGGGCTGGTGGAAAATTTTAGTATATGAGGATCTAGGGGGTAGAATAGATGGTGGTGGGAGGGATGGTGGAAGTGGTGATGATGATGGGAGACTTACGGCGGTGCCCATGTAGGGGTCCTGGTAGGGCTACATAGGGAGTGTGAGCTGTTGAGATATAGTCGTAGAGGTCATGGTGATGGTGATGATGTTACCTGGTAGAACTATGAGGTTGTTAGTACGTTGTCCAGGCCCTTGATAAGAGTTCAAGTGTTCATACCTGATAGAACTGCCCACCAATGGTGGCGTTATCAACGTAGCCATGAGCGGCCACCAGGCCAACGGAAGCCAAAAGAGTCGCAAAGGTCTTCATATTGGTCTTTGTCGAGTTCAAGTTTGAGCTGACTGTCCAACCTCTGTCTCACAATCAATTCCTTCTGTCCTCCATACGGGTTCCCAAGGCCGCTTTATATACCCTTCAGCCATGCGGCCCTTCCCCTAATTCAGACCCAAACGATCTACAACGGTGAAGCACAAGAAACAAGTCCAACATAATTTGAACCCGGCTTCCCGCGCCTAGCAACATGGGCTCAAACCAGACATTCGGATCTTCCAACGTCTCGATCCGGGCGTGACATCGCACCAAAAGGCCGTAAACCAGGTTCAGGTGGCAGATAGACTTGGCGATCCCGCTCGCCAGTGTTTACTCTATCTGGTAGCCGGACAAGGGCCGGAGGCTGCACCATCCACCCTTACCCCCGAGGATAATTCTCCGAAGTCTAGGGGGAAGTAATACCGACAGGGCGAAATGGCCGTCTTTGGTAATACTTCTCCAAGGAAACAACGTGCGGCAGCGGATGAGAATAGAAACATCTGTTGATGGTGGTGGTGGTGGTATACGCAAGTTTGAGGTTCTTGCTTGGAAGAGAGGCACCCTATTGACGAACGGGGTATGATCTTCCGAGCTTTTGCTTCAATGCTGGGGTTACCGAAGGGAATTGACCCACCAATGGTACAACACCAAGCGGGATAATTGGGAATTCAAGAAGCGTTTGTCTGGAGGAAATATCATATTGTAGAAAAGCGCATCGTCATGATGGTGAGCGGAGAGCGTCGACGGTGCAGTCACATGTTTGGTGAGTAGTCCAGTTGTGATCCAAATCGGATCAAGATCCCGTCGACAGTCTGGTTTCGACGTCAACGACAAGAAAAGTGACCAAAAGAGGGGAAGATAGCAGGAAACTGTTCCCGAAAAGCCGTTATAGACTGGTGATTGGGACAAATTCTCAATGTTGGTGTCTCGAATTGTAAAGGCAATTAGCTTGGCTACATAGTAGATAGTTGGCAGATAATCGGCTGAATCCCCGGGCCCGACCGACCCCCACTCGGAACCCCGATGCCGGCCGACCTCCGAATCTTGGGATCCGCGCTCCTCCGAACTGTACCGGGGTATTGATTATGGCCCCGTGTCTCATCGACATTCGGATATCGATAAAATATCTTGCACTTGTCAGACTTCTGCTATTCCCCAGTGATGAAGAGGGGCTTGCGACTGACAATATGTAGGACATGCCAAGTGCAAAATATCAATGCCATGGCGGGTCAACTTTGATGAACGCTTGCTCCACCACCACTGCTAACGCTTGGAGAGCCAATGGAATGGTCAAATCGTGGATCCGTGAGCTAAACAAAAAGCCTCGTAAGATTGGGCTCAATCATCGGCTGACCGATAATCCTAAAGAGTCACACAGAACTGCTCATGAATAATAACCAGCGAACATGGAGACTTCTGAGGAACCATCGCCGGGTAAAATGCTCCTTCCGCCCGTCAATTCATCAGCTGACGAGATTCGACTTCTCGACATCTTTCCATCCGAACAAAACTCTTCTCCGATAGCATGCAGTTACCGCGTCATTAGCCTGAAGCCGAGCGAAGGGCAACAAATCCCCTGTTACGAGACTCTGTCCTATGCCTGGCAAGATGTCGGCAGTGACCCAGAAACAGAGGCGCCTCAAATCATCATTGACAGTAACTCTTTCCCGGTCTCGGGGAGCCTTCTACGAGCGCTGCGGCGGCTTCGACTTTCGGACCGGATAAGGACGCTATGGGTAGACGCAGTATGCATAAACCAGTCCGACGATGTCGAAAAGACGCAGCAAGTCAACCTGATGCGCCGCATCTACGCCTCCTGTACCCAGTGCAACATCTGGCTGGGATATCCACGAGATGTGGGTGTCTCTGAGAAAGACGCACAAGCGGCTTTCGACACCATCGCTTGGATCACCGTCGCAGGCGAAGCGCTGGACGCCAGGTTCAGTGGGGTTGATGTACCTGACCCGTCTCCGCTAGCTTGGTTCCAGGATGTTGAAGGTGAGGGCACTGATGGGCATGAGTTGCGACTAAGGGCTGCCGAAGCATTCTACAAATTCTTCAGAACGCCCTGGTGGTCGCGAGTGTGGACCGTGCAAGAGGCAGTCCTTCCTCCTGCGGCGACGGTCTACTGGGGCGCCTGTGAGATCTCATGGCATCTTCTTGACATGGCGACAGAGGCACTCATGGCGCCTACTGACGGGAAGCGAACTGAACATGTTGGTGATTTGCTGCCAGATGGATTATTTGACAAGCTCAGGCCGGACGACTACCTGATTGCTTATATGAGGGGTATCGGCATCTCGTCTGGTGGCGAAGAGCCTGTATCCACGCTGTATCGCTGGCGTGGAAGAAGAGCCACAGATCCGAGGGACAAGGTGTACGGGTTGATGGGATTGAAGGGTAGAAATGTTGATGAGGAGGCGGCTTTTCTCCCCGGCATCCCATCTTGCGACTACACCCTGGACACCCAAACACTCTTCTGCCATGTCTCATGGGCCCTTATCGAACAATCCAACAGTCTTGAACCTCTCATGGGCCGACGGGGAGAAGCGGCCACGTTGTCGGGTCTTCCGTCATGGGTGATAGACTGGTCGCAAGACAGATGGTCGGATGGATTCATCCACTTTAATACGGAAGAAGACAAGGTACCGGTCCAAGTGCCGGGAGCCGATTATTTTAGTCACGAGGAACTGTACTCCAACTATTGCGCTGATGGGCCCATCATGGTGGGAAAGGGCCCGAGACTTTTGGATGAAACTGGACGAGTACTTGGATTGGACGGCTTCTTGGTTGACAGAATCGCGGTGGTGGAGCAGCGAGAAGTTCTTGGGAGACAGGAGTTTCCGGGCGACCAGGTTCTGGTAGCGAATGCCGTGCGATATGGAGAGCTCATTGGGCGATGCCACGACTATTTCTCGTCGGCAAGTGAGGAATCACGCAGGCGGTGGCAGAGCGGTGGCTGGATGCAGGAATACCTCGGCGTGGTGACGGGCCAGCTTGATCCAGCAATGCCAGGCCATTGTCCCATTGACCGGGACGAGTGGGCGTCCATATATCTCCAGCACCATCTTTTGTTCGTCACCGAAGGAGGCAAGGTTGGATTCGGGCCCGTGACGTCTGAACCTGGTGATGAGGTCTGGATTCTCGAGTTGTGCAGACTACCGGTTGTGCTTAAGCCTTTGAAGTCCGAGGATCAGGAACGAGGTGGTACAATTCCCGTCGACGGGGCAAACCGGCGCGATGTTACTTGGGTGGGCGACTGTTGCGTGTACGGAATCATGATGGGAGAAGAAGTCAAAGGGAAGGAGGATGCTTGGGTTGAGGTTGCTGTACACTGAATGGAAGGAACATCAAGTTGTCATACCAACATTCGTCTACTGTTTGTTAGTTTGGTACAAAAAAGCCAACGCTTTGCTGAATATAGGAAAGCGTCGGCTTTCTATCGGTTAAAACGACTGTAGACCGAGGCGTCGGAGAGAGACATAAGAGGCATTCTGTGGCGTCTTACACCCTTGCCATTGTCCCATGATGCTTCAAACGGAGGACAGTTCCTCTCCTCAAAGGCCAATGAGAGCTCCAAAACTCCCCTGCTCCAGTATTGAATTGTATTGATAAGGAAGGAAGGAGGGAAGATCTGTTGGGTCGTGTCGAGTGTCAAGCGCGTGATTTCTGTCGTTGATTGTGGCTTCCCGATTGCCTGGCGTTTGACAGCTGCAATGATGCTGCAAGTACACACCAACGCGTTTACCCCTCCTTTGCTCTCAATGCAACTTCATCCGTGAACCACCATTTTTACTTCAAGCTTCTTCCCGTCTGCTCCCTCCAGTCGAGACCTCCTACCACGACAACCGCTGTCCACAGCCCGGACCTCTCCTGCGACACGCACAAAATGGGTCGACCATGCCCGGAGGTGGATGAAGCCCACTCTTGCGCCTTCTGTGAGGAACACCTCGCTCTCGATTTCAGCAAAGTCAATGGGACCGTCTCGCCCACCCGTCTCGAACAGATGCAGAAACGGCTCCTTCAAGTAGGGTTTCTCGGTCAAAATGAGAGCCTCTACCACGACAAGTACACCGAGTTGCGACGGGATCTGGAAGATTATCATATATATGATATGAACCTTAACCTGTTTTGGTCCGAGGTTGCGGATGCTTGCCCCTTGGCAGAGAGGATCCGCAAGCGCATAGGCCAGAGAAAGGAAAACGATGAGCACTACCTTGTAACGGCAAAGATTCAAAGGAACCATGATTATAAACAAGATACCCTCAGCATCTCCTATGACAATATGAAGATCGAACCAGAGATCCGCCCTTCACTACTTGAATGGCGCCTTAAGAGCAGTCATGAACAAGTCTTGAACACGGAAGACAAGGGCTCAGTTCTGAGAACGGAAATTATGGTTGATAAAGGTATGCACTGTTTAAGTGTCTCGCTTTGGCTTTTCAAAATCTGAACACCTCTCGGCATGGCTTGATTTTGGTTGATACAATATCTTATACGCTGTTTCAGGAAGCGTAGCGGCGCGAGAATTTCCCCGTCGTGCCATAAACAATCACCCACTTGAGCACACGCTTGAGCATGCGCGTGGCTGGCTAGAGAGCTGTCTTCGTGACCACCCCGCCTCATCCGAAGTGCCCAAGTACATACCGAAGCGGCTGCTTGTGATATCCCGAAGCCTCGATGGCTCTTCATGGGTTACTATTGTTGATGACTCCACACCAGTAGCATACGCTGCTCTCTCATACAAATGGGGCGGAATTCACGAACCGAGGCTGACCAGATCAAGGCTCAACGGTGCTGCCACTTCAGCTCTGCAGTTCGACCTTGAGGTTCTGCCCAAAACCATCGCCGATGCCGTAAAAGTGACTCGGGCGTTCGGAATCAACCATCTTTGGGTTGATGCCCTGTGCATTATACAAGACGATGACTCCGATAAGGCCAGAGAAGTTGGCCAAATGTCCCAGATATACAGTCAGGCCACGGTCACCATACTTGCTTCTAGGTCAAATTCGGCTTCGGAAAGGTTCTTGCACTGCCGCCATGGAAGAGAATGCCATGAAAGCGCAGAGAAAAGTTACCTTTCCAAATGGGATTTCCGGTTACCATACCGCACCTTTTGTGGTGAGCAGGGCAGTATCATCATCACAGAGCAGGATCTTGACCGGGCTCATCAAGAACCTCTAGAGACTCGTGCCTGGGCGTTCCAAGAACAGTTGCTGTCCCCCCACATTATCAGCTATGGTACATTGCGGACAGTGTTCGATTGCTTACGTGTAATTCCAGCTCCGACTTGGCAATCAACAAAGAATTATGCCGTTAAATTCAGTGATGACGGTAATATAAAGCTGTGGAGGAAGTCAGTCGTTAATACGATGATACATCGAGACCTTCATGAAGTATTATACAAGCCTTATATGCATCATGACGCTATGGATTTGTGGCAAAGATTGTTGTCCTCTTACGCCAAACGAGGGTTGAAAAATCCTCAAGACCGCCTGAATGGGTTCGCTGCCGTGGCTGAGGTCTTTGCAAGATACTTGAAGGACGAATACGTCGCTGGATTCTGGCGATCTGACCTGTTGGCAACTCTCACTTGGGGAGTGAGAGGGCACCCACAGAAGCGACCGACAGAATATTGTGGCCCAACGTGGTCTTGGGCCTCGATTGTCGAGCCTGTCGGCCATCCTATGTCCTCAGGTTCGCGGCGTTGGGATCGAAATCTTTTGATCTTGGATTGTCAGGCAAAGCTCGTTGACGAATCAACCAAGTTCGGCGCAGTATCTTCCGGCTTCCTCAAGGTAACAGGGAAGATAGTCCACGGCACAATTGGAATGTGTCCCTGTTGTGTGGTGAAGGACAGCTTCCCATGGGATCTTGACCCGTATTTGGTGGATGTCAACTGGCCAACGGAATTTGAACCCGAAGGTAAAGTAGGATGGGAGGACCTGGAATGCCGATATCATCCGGACATACTGGAGCAGGACTTCCTGGAAGGCGATAATTCCATCCCATTAGTCTTGTTGATCATGGGCTTCAACACTCGTCCGGTATGCTGGTGTCTCGTCCTTAGAGAGGCTTCAGGGGGTCTGTACACCCGACTAGGCCTGCTTTCTATTTGGAATGATCCATATGGAAGGAGTCACAAGACAGTTCCCGAATATGGTATCTGTATTGATGAGAAGCGTTGGGATCAAGCTTTTCCTGTCGAGACACTTACCATCATATAGACGGATTTAGAGACTAATCTAGGTGGACATATTTCAAAACAGGAAACACTTGGGTATCCAGGTGCCTAGGCAGTACGCTGTGCCATGATGCTTCTACCACGAGAGAATTTGCTCTTGAGGACCGACCAATACTATGTGCGTCAAACATCAAAAGCTTCTCACTAACAAGAAACTACCTAGATTTTCAAGATGACCATGATCACAAGAACATCTCATCCATCGAAACCTCAACCCCTTGCTCAGCATCAACTTGACCGAGCAGCAGTTCACATGTCAGATATTCCAAATGAACGAGATATCTACACTACACTACTTAGACACCAAAAACACCTCAACAAATGTCCAGTTAAATCCCAAAACATCCACCGAACACCAAGATATACACTTATATACAAACATACCCAAGCACACTACTTCCGATAGGTCATGGCTCAGCTGGCTATCAAACCACCTACCACTAACAGCCTCCCTTCATTTTGGGGGGCAATGATCCAAAGAACACTGAGTTTAGTTGAACGAAGACATGGCACATGGAATGGCAGAAGCGCTTTGTATCTCAAGATGGCGATGACATGTCCTATTTCTGTACATTGTACGTACAGCTCCCGACATTCTGGCACAAGAGGTGCGATTTGCTCGAACCTTGATGACCAGTAATATCGCTGGCAGGTCAAAAGTGAAGGCGTCGTCGTCATGTCGTCTTGGCAATGAGATAGGGGTTAACTGTGTGCTGGCAGGTGCTCAGCGTTGGACATTGATATGCTCTACATGTGCATTCGGGTTTACCCGTTGTGGAGAGAATGGCCGGTCACCCGGTAGGAGGAGTGGAGGTCTTTACCACCTTCCTAATGAGGGCGCGCCGATTAATGAGCTCAGTTCTTGGCGGCATTGCAACAACCTTTCTCCGCATCTTTCAGCTTTTGGTGATACCGATTGATCATTTAGAAGAAAACACTGTGCTACGTTTGCGAAAAGAGGGTATGTGTGAGGTTTCGCAGTGGTTGTTTTTCTCCTGATCATCCGTTCGATCTCCCTCTCACGACCGTTGGTGGCTTCATCCCTAACCGTGTATGTAAGTCGAACCCCTGTCTTCCCAGAACCTTATCTCTATTCGACCCCTACTTTGGTCCTCTGTTCAAGCCACGAACTCGCTGACTCTCCTGGTGGCGATGTGGTTTGGCGGCCGGACCAATGTTCAAGGTCGTGCAACCCCAGAGTCTTGGTTGCTATCGCGACCATGGACTAGCATCCAATGACCAACATCAACACAAGAAAAGCCAAGGTACGCCAAGGGACCGAGAGACACCAACGACGAGAAACAGACCTTGACCTCCTCCCCGTTTGAGCGCTGATATCGTCTTTGTTGTTGGGGGCTGGATGCGCCCAAGAAGATGTGATGCGAGCTAGTTCAAATTAAAGTTTGGGATGAAGGTCTTGGTTACTTGGTTGTCGCCATCATCAGGTAGGTCCAAGACTCCAAGATGATGATCCGCCATGACATGCTGCAGTCTTGGCCATGTCGAAGCTTCAATGGCTCCATGCAACTTTCTCTTGTTTCCTTCGGAATGCGGACAGCGCCCCATCTCGGGGCCCTTGCTTGGTTCGGGTACTCTCATGCAATTGTAGGCTGTATGTCGCGGAATAGACAAGGATGAGAAGTTAAACTATATGTTGTGGTACCTTCATATATCTGGCGGATACGCGATTGGCGGTTTCACATGGCGGCAAAATCCAGGAGGAATGGTCTTGTCTTTCCATGACTGCTTGGCCTATCACGCAATGAGAGGAGTAAAACGCAAAGAACCAAAACTCGGGTCTTGATAGCCGAGATATCTTCAAGTGGTCTGGGAGTTCACAAAGGAAAGATCTTCTGGCACCAATATTCCTGCCTCATGAGACTGGACAAGAAACTCACGTCGTTCCTTCCAAACCTACCACAGACATCCTCAGGTGCCTTGATTCCTGGAAAGGAAGGAACGATGGACCCTAGGAACGCAAGGGCGGACCTTAGCTCGAGCGGGTAGTACCGAGAACGTCCTCCTGAACCACCAAAACGTTTGTCCGGACATCGTCACTCTCGAACTGCAGGGGCTTTGGTCTAGGCCATCGAACTCAGCAACCTATCTAACCTTCTCTGCTGAGGAGTAGACATTGGGTTGTGAGTGCTTCTTTTGAAATGTCTTTCATTCATGTGATGTAGATGCCTTGCTCGCATGCACCCTTCAATGCTCTTTCCCCCGCTTCACCAACATCTTCACTATCGAGTGATCTCGACCCCTTGGCGGTGATCCAGAAGAGGAAGTTGCGATTGAAGAGCAAGGAGGGGAGAATGTGCGATTGAAGTGTCTGTGGTTGCGGAGTACCCTCCGTCAAAGCTTTGACCTCCCCACAGCTCCAAGAGCATGCCTCCCGTCATCTTACACTGCAGTGCACTTCCATCATTCTTCGCGGCTTCTCCTCCGTCGTGTCACGATATCCCAAGAACCTCGATTCGGGCAATGGGTAGCCAATATCTGGCAGCCCATTGGCAATCATCTCACCTCCTTTATCATCACCCTTGTGTGTTCGAGAACCATGTTCACAACTGCCCTCCCAGCATCCGCCACCCCACCATGTCTAACCCCAGATGTCTTGCCCTCTCTCGCCGTCTGGGCGTCCATCACTGTGAGCCAAGCTGCAGCGCCCAGACGGGATAATTGCTGCAAGAGTTTGACAAGCATGGGATGCCTCCTCCGGAGTATCAACACCTACCATAGCTCACGTTATCTTCTTCATCCAGAAGTATTTTGTTCACCCATTCTCTTGGCCCGCCCGTCTGGGAAGGTCATTACTACTGGGCACTCACACCCTTTCCTGGTAGAGGGGCAAGGCCAAGATAAGCCAGTCGGGAGTGTTGCAGCATACAGGCGTACAGCTTCATGTGGGTGTTGCGAGGTTGAGGCATGTGGCGTGATTCCCCAAGTGGTCTGTGATACCACTTATAGAAAGGGAGATATCAACCTCTTTTCCCTCCTTGTCTGACATGCAGCCATCCTTCTTGTCTTGAGGACTCGCTCCTGTCTATCTGTCCATACCACATCTTTCAGCAGTACAGCAGCCTCACCGGCGTGTTGAACACACGCCATGGCGACCACCAAAGATGAGAAGGCAGTGAACATCACTCCTGCTGGGAGTGATCAAGCTCCTGCTCTTTCGGAGAAGTATGATGAGAAAGTCGGCGGCGTTCATGAGATCGGCCTTGACCGCATCGACTCGGAGGAAGCACAGGTTATTGAAGGGTAAACTGAGTTCACTCATGTCCCATGGAACCCGTATCAAAGACTGACTCTACAGACATCTCGATGTTACCGAAGAGGACCTCCTCCAAGCAAAGGCTGCGGCTGAAACCCTCAGTCTCGAAGAGGTTGTCAAGTTGATGAAGAATGTTGTCAGCATGCATGGACGCGATCCCAACTTTCCGCACGTGGTTCTTGAAAAGATCCAGGAGTTTCTAGGTGAGTGTCTCCTTGCGTAGTCCATAGCCAAGCCATCCTCTGCTCTGGGCTTGCCTGACACGTCCATAACACAGCCAACGAGGAAAACATTCTCTCGAACCCGGAAAAGCACCATGACATCATCACAGAGATGAAGATTGAAGCTGCTCTCATCCAGAGCAACAGTCCCTACGCCGAAGTGCGCGCCGTTGTCGACAACACCGACGACCCTTCCACGCCGTGCTCAACCATTCGTTCGTGGACCATTGGCATCTTGTTCTCTGTCATCCTAGCCTTTGTCAACCAGGTAGGCGCCAATTTCTTTTTCGAGAATCCTCACGCTTCTCATGACTGACCATCATCACAGCTCTTCAGTGTCCGCCAGCCCAGCATTTCCATCGAATCCAACGTTGCTCAGCTCCTTGCTTTTCCTCTCGGCAAAGCCTGGGAGAAATGGATGCCGTATTACGAGTTCACCCTGTTTGGAACCAAGCATAACCTCAACCCGGGGCGGTTCAGCAAGAAGGAACACATGCTGATCGCCATCATGGCAAACACGGCCAAGTCGCTGCCTTACACGCAGTACATTGTGTGGACCCAGGTGCTGCCGCAATATTTTAACCAACCGTATGCGAACAGCTTTGCATACCAGATTTTGATCGCGTTGAGTACCAACTTCATCGGCTATGGCCTTGCTGGTCAGTGACAGTCTTCCTTCCGCGAGATGTAAAGGGGTTTGAGTGACTGACAATAAAGAAAATAGGTATTACTCGCCGCTTCATCGTCTACCCATCCTACTGTGTCTGGCCTGCATCTCTGGTGACTATCGCCCTCAACTCGGCTCTGCACCACGAGGAGAACCATACGGTTCCTGGTCCATTCAAGAGGCTGTACAACATGTCGCGCTTCAAGTTTTTCATGTGGGCTTTCGGCGCCATGTTCGTGTACTTTTGGTTCCCCAACTATCTCTTTGAGGCCTTGACATTCTTCTCCTGGATGACATGGATTGCTCCCAACGTAAGGCAAACCCATTTGCTGCTGCGGTGTATCGCCAGCGAAACTGACATTGAACAGAATTTGAACCTCAACATTCTCACCGGATTCCAAAATGGCACTGGCGTGAGTCACCCACCCTACCCCATTTCCGTAATGAAGAAAGTCGTAGTGATATCTCGGTACTGATTTTGTGCATAGATCTTCAACCCCTTCCCCACCTTCGACTGGAACGTTATGCTTTTCGACGCCGTTGACCCTCTTGTGAGTCTCCTCGTAACTCCTGTCTTTCAAAGACTCGTCCTAACACATGCCAGATGGTGCCTGCTTTCACCACTTTCAACAAAACCTTCGGCATGGCGTTTTTCGGCTTCATCATCCTGGGCATTTGGTACACCAATGTCTGGAATACCGGCTATCTCCCAATTAACAGCAACCGTGTGTTTGACCACCACGGTAGCCTGTACAACGTCTCGCGGGCCATTAACGAAAAGGGCATGTTCGACGAGGCGAAGTACATGGATTATAGCGCCGCATATCTTTCGGCAGCCAACACGATTGTGTATTTCGCCTTCTTTGCCATCTATGCGGCCACCATCAGCCATATCATCCTTTTCCACCGGGCCGAGATCGCCATTGGCTTCAAGAACATCTGGAAGGCGGTAAAGCCCAAGAGCTGGATCAAGAGAAACGCTGCCGGCCAGAGCATCGAGGAAGAGGATGTTGGGTACAAGGATGTGCATAACCGTCTGATGGCTGTTTATCCCGAAGGTGAGGACCCATTCCTGGGAAGAGAACGAGAAAGGATTATTGACAAAACCCACAACAGTTTCGGAACTGTGGTACTTGGGCTGCCTCGTCATTGCCATGGCCCTCGGCTTTGCTGGTGTTGCCGCCTGGCCCACATACACCACTGCTGGTGTCGTTCCCTACGGCCTGTTCCTTGCCATCATTTTCGTCATTCCTATTGGCATCATCAAGGCTATGACGGGTATCGAGGTCACCTTGAACGTGTTGGCCGAGTTCATCGGTGGTGCTTGGGTTGAGGGTAACGCCTTGGCCATGAACTTTTTCAAGTCTTTCGGGTCAGTCCTTTCCCGTCTTTGCCCCCGTCATCAGCTTTAAAGCTAACTCTTCACAGTTATGTAACCTGCGCACATGCCATCAGCTTCGCCAACGACCTCAAGCTCGCTCACTACATCAAGATTCCTCCCCGCCACACTTTCACCGCCCAGATGGTGGCCACCCTCATTTCCACCCTCATCTGCACCGGTGTGCTCAATTTCCAAGTCAACATCGAGAACATCTGCCAGCCAAATGCGCCCATGCGCTTCTTCTGCCCCGGCATCAACACCTTCTTCACTGCCGCCGTCTTGTGGGGAACCATTGGTCCCGTCAAGGTGTTTGGTATTCACGGACAGTACAAGTGGCTCCTTTTGGGCTTCCCCATAGGCCTCTGCATCCCCGTCATTTTCTGGCTCGTCATCCGCAAGTTCCCGCGCAACAAGTTTATTCGTCAGTTCCACCCCGTGGCGCTGTTCTACGGTGGACTCAACTGGGCGCCGTACAGCATGAGCTACTGCTGGCCGGCGGTTCCCATTGCGTGGTTGAGCTGGATCTATGTGCGCAACAGGTACTTGGCGTTCTGGTCCAAGTACAACTTCGTGTTGAGCGCGGCCTTCAGCGCGGGCATTGCGGTCAGCGGTATCGTGATGCTGTTCTCGGTGCAGTGGGCTAGAGTGAGCGTGGAGTGGTGGGGCAACACGCAACCATATACGGGCTGTGAGGATACCGCTTGCACGATTAAGACGTTGTCGGAGGGAGAGAGGTTCTTCCCCTGGTGGGACGCCAACAAGGTGCCGGCTCCTTAAGCTGGCGAAAGGAGTCTGTGTGTTTGGCTGCGGTGTTGCCGTGGCAGGTGGTTTGATGGGGAAGGGAGTCTGGAAGTGTGTAGATGCTTGTATGCGAGATGACTGATATTTTGTTTTTGTTGATGATATCCAACTGTGCTTTCGTTATCAAAGCTCCCTCTAGCGGTATACGGTAGCCAATACCTAGTTGATAATACTCGTTGTATTGATGACATGACCCCCAGTTTCCTGTTCTGTTGTACCAGTGTGTGCGTATGCAAGAGGTGATAATATCCAAGGAAAAGAACGACACAAAGATAAGGCAAAGAAGAAACAAGGCCCGCTCATGTCCTCAGCACCACCCATACTTCTCATTAGCAACCCACTCCACATCCTCCGTCCTCCCCCCTTCCATCCCCTCAGCCCCATACCACATCAAGCTGGGAATGCTATCCATCTCCCTCTCCACATACTCGTAACCCCCCTCAATTTTGGATTTCTCAATCAGCCGGCTCACCAACGGACTCGGATTCCACATCTGCACATCCTCCACCCTCCACTCCGCCGCCTCCCGCTGCGCCACTTGCATAATCGCCCGGAACGCTTCCACCAGGTATTTTTCCGTCTCTGGGTCCTTTGTGACTACTTTTCTGAGCGACTCCTCATCCCCCAAGTCCTCTACCCCTTCCATGACGAACCGCAAAATATGCATGTGATTCTCCTCGATGCTTTCCGACTCTAAACCGCGGTAGTAGGAGCGCGTCCAGACTGCCCAGACTCTTTGTCCACTTTCTCCAGGTCGGCTAAAAACAGCTCCTCGAACAGAGGGCGTGCGGCCGAAAATGTGTTGCGTCATGAAATCTTCTCGCAAAAGGTGCCAGAGGAGACAGTCGAGGTCGGGGAGGAGGGCGACGTGGGTTTTAGAGGGGTGGAGGCGGGCGAGGGTGGGGAGGGTTTGGGTGAGGAGGTGCGTGGTGTCTAGGGTGCAGAGGGGCGGGAGGGTGTGGTAGCTGATGGGTGACAACAACTCAGAAAAGGTGGTGTGGGAGGAGGAGGATTTAACAACAGGTTTAAAAGAGACGTGCGCAGAAGGAAACGGCCTCCACCCGTTTTTGGCATAAAAGGATTTGCCTATGTCGGAGTAGAGGACTGAGAAGAGGGTTGTCGTCTGTGTTTGTTCCTTTTCCCCCTTTCCATCCTTCTTGTCCCCGTTTTCTTGGGCAGGGGAAGGAGACCCAGGCCGGTCCTTCTTATCAACAACCTGCCAAGTCCGCAACCGCTTCCCCAACTCCTGCATCATCCTGTTCGCGTACCCCTTTCCGCGGTACTGGGGATCCGTAAACACGGAGCCGATGCCGTGCGAGATGCCTTCGGTTAGAATCACCCGGTCGGAAGAGGCGTCGTAGCGAGCGGCGACGGCGTGTTTGCGGAGTGTTTCGCAGGAGGAGAGGATGGGTCGATTTTTTTCGTCGTCTTGTCCTTGGGAAGAAGAGGAGGAGGAAGAGGTGTCGGTCAAAATCCAGTGCGTCAGGCCACCGTCTTTGGCGAGTGGGAGAGTCGTCATAAAGTGTTCACGCGCGAGGTACTCGGAGTGGGAGAGGGCGGGACCCCACATGGGGTGGGTGAGGGACCATGTCTTGGGACGCTCGTCGGGGTGGGCGAGGGTGAGGGCTAGAGAGGGTGAGGAGGCCGAAGGGAGAGAGTCGGTGGTGGTGGCAGAACCCATCTTTGGTGGTTGAAGGTGGGTTTGGATGGAGAGTGTTATCGTTGGGTGTTTTGAAGATGTTGTTTAGGTCAGTTGGTATGTGACTGCTCCCTTTTAGGATAGGACGTAGAGATAGTTTCAGGATCGTTGGAGGTTGTCGAGCCGGTTGCCGTAAAGGTCATCCATTCGAAAATGAGCAACGGAACTGAAGTTCTCACGAGTTCCTGGCCGAGGAGTCAAAGAAAATGCAGAGTACCGATGCTTGGCGGACGAGGACAAAGAGGAGGCCTAATCTACCCCCCGAGAGATACACGGAAAGAAACAAACAAAAAATAGGTAGCGAGCGGACGAAGGGGGAGGGTATAAAAAGACTGGGGTCCAAAGTGGAAACACCCGACTTTTTGGAAGCTTCCACGAAACGAACGAACGTGTGGACCTTTGGCAAGATCGATCGTTGACATGTGGTGACCTCGAAGGGAGTTGACCTTCCCCAAACTGCAACCGAGCCAGTGAAAACCCCTGTTGCAGCCCTAACACCTGCCCCTACAGCGGGAACACTAACACGCTATTGGTCAGTGCTAGATAGTCCACAGTGATCCGAACCATCATGACATAATACGATTCAGGGATCCCCTAACAGTGCGTTAACAGTGGTGCTTCGGGTACCTAAACCATTGGACAAACACTCGCCAACAAGCAAGTGACAAGCAAGAGCCAGCGTCACATTTTGGAGATAATGGCGGTAAGCAAATGCAAATAGTCGCCTAGTATCGGCTTTTGGTTGACAGTTCCGACATCCGGAATTCGCTCCGGGGTGTACTTTGACCATCTCATGTGACGGACCGTCTTAGGTAACAGCCTTCCTGCCGTGCAAGGGTGTTGTCTGTCCGCTGTCCATCAATTGGTCAATTGAGAGGACCATCTGACCCAGGAGGGAGGACTGTGTTTGCGCTCTGCTTCTTTGTCCAATTTGAGGTCTGTGTCAAGATTGTGACTTCAGTTTTGTGTCGCGATACTTTGGTCGAGTCGAGGTACAGCGGCTGATAAGTGATAAGGCGCAGATAGGGAAACTGAATGGTGAAGGTCGGTGGGATTGGGTGCCCCACCTGGAGGTTTGTTTCAACGACATCTCATCTTTCCCTTCGTGCCTTCTTCCTCGAGTCACTTCATTTCGCCATTTCATGAGCCTCTGTGGCGGTCGTGGCCGATCTTACTCCAACGTTCTGCAGGTGTCATTCATCCAGTCGGCGCATTTCCTCCTGGATTCTTTCTCTGGACAAGCATCCCATTAGCCCAATTGCCCATGCTTCGTCTTGCTTCCTCTCAGCTTCACGCGGTAACGAACTGTTTTATATGGTCAAGCGATCTGTTCGTACATGTGGACGTTGTCCCGAACTGCTGCTCTGCGCTTTTTCTTATTATTTTTTCCACGCCCATCTCCCTGGTCTCGCTCCCCATTTCCTGCCATTCGCTACCTCCAGCAAGACAGACAGTATCTCCATGTCACGCAGCATCCTCTCCGGCTTCACAACCCGAACTGCAAACAGTCATGGGGAAATAATCCTTGCGCTTGCCTACCTCCATCATCGTTAAGCAAAGGTTTCACCAGGCCTTCCCTTGCATTCCAGCCGTTCCGATCTGCCCCGAAAGCCCGGTACCCCGGCAGTGCCTAGGAGCCGGTCCTGGATCTCTACTTTTTTTTCTCCAGAGGGAACGGCAGCCTCTTCCGTGGTGCCGCACCTGCACACACGAATATGCTTTTACAAGGACAAAGTCGTCCTGAATCAGAAACTTATCGTTGATGCAAGCATTTGCGAAGAAGGAACCTGTTAGCAAGCTGATTGCTCTTGTACTGAGTAAGGTGCTGCTTGGTTCAGTTGGCTGACTACCTACCCGTATCTCTGCGCTTGATTGTACCCGCTTTGGTAACGCATGAGGTTATGGAAAAAAAAAAAAAAAAAAAAAAAAAAAAAAAAAAAAAAAAAAAAAGATGGATGATTTACGCCGTGAGGTACAAGTGTAGAGATGCACAGAGCAGGGAGAATAGAAGGATACAGTCAAGATATGAATACTTGGGGCCGCAAGTGCGATTGGCGACGCCATTCTTTTTCTTCTGCATTGCGAGATCGCAATGATTGAACATGTTTTAAACTATCAGTCACAAATGTGTTCCTGCCGTTGGCTGACCCGTATCACGGACATTTTATACTTGAACTTGGTCCATACAACCCAATGAAGAGAGCAGTATTATGAATCCTCACACCTTTGCTATAATGCCAATGCTATTCCAAACATCCTCATTTCAGTGTCACTACTTTCAGCCCGCTGTTGATGCTCAAACTTGGCACAAACTGCGAGTGTCCTTTGCGTCATGAACCTTATCACGGAGACAAACTGTCATGATTCAGGTGGATAGGAAGTTCCAAGTATGACTGTATCATTGGCGTGACTGTTGAAGTCGTTTGATTGTCAATTACAAGTTCCGGGCTCCAAACCATGAGTGGTCGTTGAGATAAAAACCCGTCCTCCCATCCACCTACCCTTAATGTTGGGAATCTTCTCTTCTTCAGCTCAAATTCTCCAGGTCTGGTTGTCCTTGGTCTAGTAAGCCTTGGTTCTTCAGAACCTTGGGACCGTGCTGGGCTCGTTCCCATCTGTGGCTGCCAAGAAGCAGGTGTTGTTACTGTAGTGACGGGCCACTGCCCTAAACTCCGTATCGTCGTTTTCAAACCGCGGCAGTGTATATCTCTTCCTCCTCACTGACTAAACTCGCGCCTCGCCTAGCTCTGTGGACGTATATACAATCGTTTCTTATGCTACAGCTGCTTTGAGCTCATCCCTATGATCCAATCTGTCTGCTTGAGTGGCAGCTTGGAGCCATAAATAACTCTCCCCTGCTTCTGGTGAAGGTGCCAACCCAGGCTTGCACTAGCTGAAGGTTTCGTCGACGTTCAGGCCCCTTCACTGCCATGTAGCTTGGCGTCCATTCCACAATTCTGTGGCGAAGCGGCTATTCACTGTACACTGCCAGTGGAGACCAAGGCCGAACCTGAGGCTGTCACGGCCAAGTTTCCCGGTGAAGGGGTCTCAATTTGAGGGTGGATCCAACCGTTATAAATATATTTTCTGCCCACAGACTCCCTCCCAATTCCTTCTTCCTCCTCCATCGAACATCGACCTCGGATTTTCGGTCAACTTGACAACTTCTCAACCTCGATCACTTGTCACAGGCTAGCTATTATCAAGCTACGCCGCCACAACGCGATCATCTACTCGATCATCTACTCGATCATCTTCCTTCTATCTTCTAACCTCACAACAAGAACATCATGTCGTCGCAGGAGGCCAACAACACGACCAACATGTCTTCGCAAGAGGTCAACAACAAGACTAACATGTCTTCGCAAGAGGTCAACAACAAAAACACCATGCCGTCGCAGGAAGTTAACAACAAGACCACCGCCAAACGTCACGAGGTTTCATTATGGCATGAGATCAAAGACCACGTCCATGCCTCGACAGCCCCGTTGAAGAAGGCCGACGCTCCCATGGCCAATGCAGCTGTTCCATTTGCCAGATGCTATGTCTGCCTCGATGAACTGGATATTAAAGGGATCACTCCCGTCGGGCCCGCAGTCAAAACCCGCGCGAGATGCTTCATTCCTTGTGGCCATTTCTTCTGCGTCATGTGTTGGAAGGTTTGGGTGCGTTCGCTTAAAGAGCCGGTGAAGTGCTACGTCGGCCCGACAAACCCTATCCCAGTCAATGGTATCCAAGGTAAGTCTGTTGTTTCTCTTTTTCGAACAATTTTCCCAATTTGCATGATTGCTAGTACGGGATGGACTTGTAACTAACACTTTCTTGTCCTGTCTCACCCAGACAATCTCAAGCTCACGGCGATGGATCTGTCGGAGTGCTACAGATACGGCCAGTCAAAGCCGTACCGCGAGTTCGCTTGCCCCATCTGCAAAACGGATTTGCATCACTCGGGATGCTGCTGCGAGATCCGGCCAGTCATGATTCCTACCAACAAGCCAAAAGACCGCCTAGTCAATCTCCTGGCGCTTCCGAAAACGTTTCTAGAGGTCCCTAGGGATACCCGCACTACTGTTAACGAGAACGACACGGCCGAAGACAATGAGGAGAATACGGACAATGAGCAAGACGTACCGGACGATGAATATAACCGGGGAGACGACAAACAGGACAAACCGGACGATAAGCAAGGCGTGCCGGACGAAGAGCATGTTACCATTAACGAGGAGGCCGACGTGATTATTGAGGGCTACCGCCAAAAACTCACCCCCGCCTACAACAACCACCGTGTGAGAAGGTTCCCGAACTATTCTGACCTAATCCAACAAGAGTCCGGCGGTTCGACGGTCATCCTCCCGGCTAGACCCTTGGTCTATGACATTCAAACCATCCCTCAACCCGGGTTCTACCCAGTAATGCGCCTCAGAGCTCAATACCCTAGCATCTAGGACCCCAACGGCTGGAACTGTCGGGTCACAGGCGGCCGTCTCGACAAGGTCGTCGACCCCGTTTGCGGCCAATGTATCCATGATCTAACTCGATACCGCTTCTTGCAGCATAAGTACGACGAAGCAGAGCCGTATTGGCCTGGATACGACGCCCATCGCCCAACACTTCCGGGCCATCTGGACGATGGCGGGCTCAGGCAATTCTCCGGCCTATCTTGGAAACACGCCGTAATATCCGTCTACCTCAGAGTGGACAACAACGACTGGACAACGAAGCCGAATTGGGGCCGCTGGCCCATAGAATTAGACTTTATGCTCAAGGCTCGCGGCTGGACTAAAGGCGTGGAATTTGTCGATTGGAAGAAGGGATGTTTGGAGTTGGAGGGAGACTGCGTACCCAGGCCATCCTTCAACGGCCTTCGTCCTAGGTTTGAACTGGAGGGAATGGGATATTATCCCGACTGGGACGAGCTGCTTGAGCAGCCGTACTGGAGGGCTCGAGGTATCACCAAGATCCCCCGTAACCACTGGAGCGATAATCATGCCCTGGGTCGCTGGGTGCCGGGATTTAGCACTGTCATCCTCAAGACGGCCAAGTTCAGCTATACTTCAAGATATACGCCGAAAGAAGCGAGGCAATTCTTAGGGGAGTTGGACGTTAGGGGAGTTGAGCTTGAAGAGGGTTGGATGTAGGGGTGTTTGAGAATGGAGAGAACGTGTACTGTACGATACTGGTTGCTTGGATTGGACACTCCAAGACCTTTTGGGCTTTCAAATGATGGAGATAAGGTTCCCAAGATGCCAGGTAGTAAGCTAAAAATAGGAGATCCTTGACTGACTGGGCCAGTGCATACTTGGGCCGCGCTCAGCCGGATTTGGCTGAGCCGACCCAGACACAGCATAGGGCAGTCAGCTAGATAGATAGTTAGTGATTCCTCTTTCTTTATATAGAAAGAATTTCTAATTAAACAATCAATCATATAATTACAAGCAGAAGAACCTGCTTCGTCACACCGCTTGTTAACACGAGTCCTGGGTTAATTGAGAATATTCCTGAGACAAATCACGACCTCACCCGCTACCGGTGGCTCAAGAACAAGTACGACGAAATTGAGCCGCAGTGGCCGGACTACGACGTCCCCAGGACCACCGTTCCTGCGCATCTGGACAGTGGTGGCTTCAGGCAATTCTCCGGCCTGTTATGGAAGCACGCTGTAACATCCGTCTACCTCTCCGCAAGGTAGGACGCCAACGGCTGGATAACCAAGCCGACTTGGGGTCGCTGGCCCATGAAATTAGAATTCATGCTCAAGGCTCGCGGCTGAACCAAAGGCGTGGACTTTGTCGACTGGAAGAAGGCGTGCGAGAATCCCGAGGGCCTGGATACGGAGCGAATGGAGCTTCGTTCTCCCGCTATACTTCGACCCAGGAAACCGATGCGTAATGCCGGGTCAGAAAAGCACCACTCTGCGAGAAGCAATCCCGACCCTTTTCTTGGACGCGGATGGAGACTCCCAGATGACGGGCTAGATGGGATTGGAAGGAGAGTCGTCGACTGAATCCCCAGTGAGCAAGTTCCTTAATAGCGGCCTTTCTTTGTCTGATGTGGAGGGCATGGGCGATTACCCTGATTGGGACGAGCGGCTGGAGCAGCCGGAGTGGCAGGCTCGTGGCATTAATAAGATCCCTCGCGACCATTGGGGCCATGGACCTAGACATGTCATGGGTCGTTGGGTGCAGGGACATGGAGAGGTCATTTTTCAAACTGACAGGTTCAGCTATTGTGCCTTGTATGAGCCGGTGGCGACCGCAGCCGGAGAGAGGTAGCCTGAGCAGACGGGCGGATTGTAAGGGGATTTTAACTATAAGGGAGTTGGGCATAGGGGTCCCAAGATGGACTGAACATATACTGTCCAATATTGTCCTGGTTGTTTGAGTAGAACCACTCAAGGTCTTTCTAACTTCTAGCTAGACAAAACAACAGGGCAGTCAGCTAGATAGGTAGCCAGCGATTCCCTCCAACTCAAGAGAAGGGACTTGAAGTTAATCAATCGATCATCTAACTACAACCAGAATAATTTTGCTCGGTGAAACTGCTCATTGGCACGAGTCTTGTGTTGTGATTGACAGTGTTCCTCCGACGAATCACGAACTCAGTTCCTCGGTTCGTAGAAGACGGTGCTTCATTTGAAATTCTTGATTGCATGAATGTCGAGTGGCTGGAGGAAAGAGCATACATATACGTGATAGACGAAAGACATAATCAAGACTAACTGGTGCATCAACAATTATAACAAAGCGTGTGTTATCGTGCTCGGTCTTTGTAAGGCAGTTTGGTTTTGCGAACCACTCGGGATATTGCACCACATCATCATCAGCATCCCTGGACAGGACATGATTTCTTTGATAGTACCTCTTACTCCAGAGGTGTTCAACCCGATACTTCGTTCGCCATTAGAAGTTGAGGTACACTCTGCTTTCCCATGGCCTCAACGTGCCAGTTTCCATACTGGACATGTCCTTCTTCCTCAGGGTAGTCACTAGCAATCTCTCCTCCCCGTGTTTGCAGCCCAGTATTTCTACCACATCGAGCTTATGTTCTTGGAGGTTGACTGGCTTCCCAGAGAAGTTCATGACCACAAGCGCCTTCCTCCTCTTATCTACGTGGACATCCCCCTCTTCAAACCCTTGATCGTCCTTGACATAGACAAAGAGCGTCTCATTCTCTTGCAGTACAGGCCTAAACGCTCCATGCACGAACAATCCGCTGTATTCCTTCCTCAACTTCAGGATCTTCTTGTAGAAACCCAGAATCGACTCTTCATCCTGCTCTTGTTTCTCCACGTTCAGATCTCTGTAGCCATCATGCACTCTCATCCACGGCGTCACTCCCCCCGAGGTAAAGCCCGCATTAGGCGACGCATCCCACTGCATCGGTATCCTCGAGTGATCCCTCGCCAGAATCCTCAAGCCCTCTTCCGTCTTCCTTATCCTCTCCGCATCCCCCGACGCCTTGGCCTCCTTGTAAAAGTTCAAGCTCTCAACATCCTTATACTCCTGCTCAACCGGCCACTCCCCCGGCATATTCACCATCCCAATCTCCTGCCCCTGATACAGAAAAATCGTCCCCGTCAGCGTCGCCTGCCACAGGGCAATAGTCTTCGCGCTCGCCTCCCACGCCTCAACAGTCGAATCGGCATCTCCAAACCGCGACACCGCCCTGCCATTATCGTGGTTCTCGCAAAATACCGTGTGCCACCCGTCCGTCCCCTCCAGCCACTGCTGCCACGTTGCCACGTAAGCTTTCAGCTCCGACAGCGGGAACTCTCGATACAAATACTTGCCATGAAACGGCCCGCCCGTGCCCAAGCGGATGGTGCTAAACTCAAACACCATATCCAGCTCCTTGGCCTTGGCAGAGACATACGGCAGGACCTGTTCCCGGGGCAGCGGGGTATTGGACAGCTCGCCCACGGACACAGCCTTGTAGGGCTGCAGCACCTGCTCGTTCATCTCGCGGATGAACTCGTGGATGCGGGGGCCGTTGCACCACATCTCCGCAGCGGGCTGGTCCGTCTCGCCCGGCATGGTGACGGGGGCATCGGGGAAGTCGACGCGCTTGGAGTACTTGTTGACGGTGTCGATGCGGAAGCCGTCGACGCCGCGGTCGAGCCAGAAACGCATGGCCTCGTCGTAGATGGCCTTGCGGCAGTCTGGATTTTCCCAGTTGAGGTCGGGTTGCGAGGTGTCGTACAGATGCAGATAGTACTCCTGTGTCAGCTCGTCCCAGGTCCAGGTCGGGCCGGCGAAGTAAGAGCGCCAGTTGGTGGGCGGCATGCGGCGGATCCCCTCCATGTCCGGGTCGTAGCGGGCCGGCTTCCACATGTACCAGTCGCGTTTTGGGTTGGTTTTGGAGGAGCGGGATTCTTGGAACCACGGATGTTGATCGGAGGTGTGGTTGACAACCAGGTCAAGAATCAGCTTCATGCCGCGAGCGTGGCAGGCGGAGATGAGGGCGTCGATGTCGGAGAGGGTGCCGTAGCGCGAGTAGACAGCTTGGTAGTCGGAGATGTCGTAGCCCATGTCCTTTTGGGGAGATTCGAACATGGGAGAGAGCCAGACGCAGTCGACGCCGAGGTCGTGGAGGTAGTCGATTTTGGCGATGAGGCCGGGGATGTCACCCCAGCCGTCGTTGTTGGTGTCTTTGAAGCTGGCTGGGTAGACTTGGTAGAAGACGGCCTCTTTCCACCAGGGTGTATTGCCCAGGCAGAGGGAGGTGTCGTTTAGGGAACCCATGGTTGAGTGTGACTTGAATCAACCTGTGGATGGCGGTCGTAATGGAACAAGCTGACCTGAATGACTTGAGTACAGACAAGGTCGAAAGATGAAGAGAAAAGGTCAACGTCGTGAGGAGAGAGGGGTACGATCCTACACTACTTATCCACGGAGAGCATCAGGGATCTGAAGCCAGGAGTAAACAAATGCTTATCGGCGAAACCCAAACAGACTTTCGGCTAGCCGGAATTCCACGGCGATATAATTCCACCGGATAGGAAATTCAGAGTATCCGTGTCGGAGTTGGAGTCGGAGCTCTGGTGCTTTGAAGCATCTTTTTGTCTGGTTGAATGATGTTCCTCTGGTGTTGGTGGTTGGGACTGTGATTGCCACTGTCCTTGATCAGCGTCCTTCACTCTCCGACTCCCTTGTCGTCTTCCAGATCCTCTTTGTCCATCTTTCTGTTGAGCATGGAGGTACTGTGACGCTAACAGTAAACGCTAATCCACGGAGGTAAATGATGATTCTCGCCAAGTACCTTAACGTCACCATTGGTAGCAGAAAGAGTTCCAATTGGTTCAAACCCCGCCTATCCCAAACTTGTCCCTCAACACGCACAAAGGGACAACAACTCCGATACCCCTGCCTCAAATGCAACCCCATTCTTTCTCTCAGATCCACAGACGTCACCGGCTTGACTTCTTCCTTCAACTTTATTGGTTTTCGGGAAATTCTTGCACAGTCATTCAGACACTCACCAGGCCCAGCACTCTGGCTCGTCTGGAAATCGCCATGTGCCATGTGCAATGTGCCATGTGCCATGTGCCGGGGCAAAACACGAGCAACAAGGACGAAAGAGACGATCCCCTTTACCCCGGATTTGTGACCTGAGCGATTAAACGTGGGGTCCGGGGCAATGGGGAATGGGGATGACTGCAACCTTGAGCGGAGTTCTCGGGGGGTAAGGTCTGGGGTAAAGGCTGGGGTTTGCTCCGACACTGCGGTCAACGGTTTTGTTAGGTGGTCTTCTTTCTTCTTCCTACATCCATTGGAGATGATACAAACACCGGAAACTCGCAAGAATCCAGTGTCTGTCAAATTCCCAATATCATATGATGTTACCAACCGTCCATGCTGCAGAATATTCCCTTTTCGACGGGATGATGTGTGTGATGTGATGTCACCCTAGATGGTGATGGTAAAGCTTGGGAGAAGCTATTGATCTTTTGGCTTATCGTCAGTCTCTTCTGTTCAGATTGGGACACAGAGCAACCATGGTTGCCACACCCGGAGAGCGGAGGCTGGCTTTTTCTTCTTTCTTGGCAACGCGGGCTGGCCTGGATTCTCTGGGCAATGGCAATTACTTGTAGAATGGCAATGCCGACGACGATCCACCTACCGGCAGGCAGACCACTAACACCGTCTATTCGACCCGTTTTGGGAAATCTTCATCCCCCTTGGTCACGCTTGATGCCGGTACCACACATAAAGACGCAGGATTTCCGTCACCTTTCTTGCCATGCTTTCTGTCCTTTCCTTTTCCTTCCTTAAGCTCTTCCAGGAGTTAGATCTTTCTCTCCTTTCTTCCTCCTGATCATTCATCTTCCTCATCAATCTTTGTCTGAGATCTGACTACCTCAACACCCTTCCACCGCAATGGCGGACCAAAAGCCCCTTGCCTCCATGGCCTCGCCTGAAAAGACCACAGAGGCAGGCACCGCCACCACCACCACCATCCCCCAAGCCCAAGCCCAAGATGGACACCACGCCGACAACGACGTCGTCCTCGTCCTGGTCGAAGCCAGACACGCCGCCGACACCGAGCACGAAATGACCCTCCTCCGCGCCATCAAGCTCTACCCAAAAGCCATCGGCTGGTCCGTCCTGCTCTCCTCGACCCTGATCATGGAAGGCTACGACCTCGCCCTCTTGGGGAGTCTGTACGCCTCTCCGGTGTTCAACAAGAAGTTTGGGGAGCTCAACCCGGCCACGGGCAAGTACGCCGTTTCCGCGGCTTGGCAGTCTGGCTTGTCCAACGGAGCACGGGCGGGAGAGATCTTTGGCTTAATATTTGCGGGATGGGCGGCTGATCGGATCGGGTATAAGAAGACGACGATTGCGAGTCTGGTGTTGATGATTGCGTTCGTTTTTGTGCTGTTTTTTGCGCCGAATGTGAAGGTTTTGGTGGTGGGGGAGATTCTTTGTGGTGAGTTATGCCGTTCCTTCGCAAGGGTCACTATTCGTTTCAAACTGGGAGGTTGAAGCAGTGTGCTAACTCGGTCCGAACCAAACAGGTATCCCCTGGGGTGCCTTCCAGAGCGTCACACCCGCCTATGCCTCCGAGGTTGCGCCGATGGTGCTTCGCCCGTACCTGACCACCTTCATCAACATGTGCTGGGTGATTGGCCAGTTCTTCGCCGCCGCCGTCAACAAGGGCTCCGTGGGCCGGACCGATCAGTGGGCGTACCGGATCCCTTTCGGTGTGCAGTGGGTGTGGCCGATTCCCATCCTGGCCGGGCTCATCTTTGCGCCCGAGTCGCCTTGGTGGTACGTCAGACATAACAGGCGGGAGGAGGCCAAGCAGTCGCTGCTCCGTTTGACGTCGAGGAACCAGCCTGGTTTCAATGTGGACGAGACGCTGACGATGATTGAGCATACGAATGAGCTCGAGAAGCAGTTGAAGGAGGGCGTTACCTTCCGTGACTGCTTCAGGGGGATTGACCTCCGCCGTACGGAAATCGTCGTGGGCATCTGGCTTGTGCAAACCCTCGGCGGCCAGAACCTCATGGGCTACTTCTCTTACTTCCTCACGCAAGCCGGCATGGACCCGGGTAACTCGTTTTCCCTCTCCATGGGCCAGTACGCCCTCGGCATGGTCGGTACCGCTGGCTCTTGGTTCCTCATGTCGCGCGTCGGCCGACGACGGATCCACTTCAGCGGTCTCTGCGCACAGTTCTGTCTCCTCATCATCGTCGGCGGTCTCTCCTTCGGCGGGAACAAAGCCTCCGTATGGGCCATCGGTGGCGTCCTCATCGCTTTCACGTTCGTCTACGACTTTGCTGTCGGACCGGTGACGTACTGTCTCATTTCGGAGCTGTCGTCGACCCGTCTAAAGGCCAAGACCATTGTACTTGCTCGTGCGGCGTACAATGCTAGCAACATCTTTGTCAATGTCATGACAAATTACCAGCTGAGCTCGACGGCGTGGAATTGGGGTGCCAGGACGGCGTTCTTTTGGGCGGGCAGCTGTCTGCTGTCGGCTATTTGGGTGTTCTTTAGACTGCCGGAGCCGAAGGGGAGGACGTATGCTGAGTTGGATATCTTGTTTGAGAAGAAGATCGCGGCGAGGAAGTTTGCGAAGACCAAGGTTGACCCTTTTGATCTGCAGAGTCATGGGGGGAAGAAGATGTCGCTTGAGGAGACGGAGAGTCATGAAGGGAAGGAAATTAAGGTATGAAAGGTCGGATTGTAAAAGTTTGTAGATGTGTGCTTGATAGAGAGTTAATGATACCTTTGCTGCATTTGATGTTGAGTTTACGTGTCAATGACTGTCAGAAAACGCAAGTGTCCCAGACCATTTCTCGAAAATGGAGTCGAGATTGGGGCAGTAACTTGGTCGTCGGTCGTCTCTTTTCGGCGCGATGATCTCTCGAACTGACAAAACACCTCTTCCAGGGGAAAAAAAACTGATGAAGGATCCCATAATGAGAAGTTGAAGTCGACATTGACAAGTATTCAAGCATACAAGTGCTTGATTACATACACAACATTCGTCGGTGTCGGTCGTGTATGCCTGTTGTCACGGTATCCTTTTGTCTGCCATTCTAGGCGGCCGCTCTGTTTCCCTTTTCAGGCGACTTGGTGACTCTTTAGGGGCTAGTGCCAAGTCAATATAGCGGGTATGATGCCGTAAAAACTTGAAACGAAAGCAAGGTTTCATTGGAGCGACATCACATCACCATTCATGCCAGATTCTAGGCCAGCGAATCTGCGATCTCTCTCTCCCCCATTTTCCACCACCATTTTTTTTTGCCTGTCATCAAGAGTCAAAGTGGGACGGACCGTAACGGAGCTCTGCCACAAACAGACTTGACCTCGCTTTTGCGCCTTAAGACCGAACCCAAGAGGCGCGTCTTTGATCGATTTCTTGATAAGGGACGGGACAGGAAGAGTGGCAGCACCGAAACACACCATGGGAGAATAGGACGACGCTATTATGCGATAGGCGACGACATGCGTGGTAAGGGCACTGACGGCGTCAACCGACGTGCCACCGGGACCGCTGGTCGGGGTCCTGCGGCTCCCGCTGCTGCGACTGACCATTCGGCTCAACCCGCGGCCGCACTCACACGCGGCTCTTCTTCCTCGTCCAATGCGGTAGCCCCGATTCCGACTCCATCGAATCAGAACCAGGGTGACATCCCACCACCAGCAGCAGCTTCCGGTCCAGGTCCAGGTCCAGTACGAAGACAGAAGAAAAGAGCCCAAGTCTCCAAAGCCTGTCAACGATGCAGGAGACTACAAAAGGGGTGTAGCGAGTCCAGGCCGTGCCAGAGGTGTATCGGCGTCGGACTGGAGGATCAGTGTCTCCGGAGCGAGATGATGATCGAGTGCCATCAAAGTGGGAGTCGACATGGCGCACAACACTCCCAGCCCCAGACACAAACACAGACGCATGTAGTACTGCCCCGGTCTCATGCCCATCCTGGACTGGTACCAGCTACATCCACAGCTTCAGCAGGGGCAACAACAGCAACAGCAACATGGTCCTTCACCCAACTCCCGGCCAGTCCGGAGAGTCTGGTCAACTACCCCCTAGTTGGCGGCGGCGCAGCATCAGCTAACTCTCCTCACCAGGCCCAGCAACATCACCTTCAATCCATCATCAACAACCCCCTCCCCAAGCCAGTATTCGACCACTGCATCCCCCGCTTCTTCTCCCGCCTCTATCCCACCATCCCGATCCTCACCCCTTCCTACATCGACCACCTCCTCCACATCTCTTCCTCATCGTCAGACAACGGAAGCGCGGAAGCCCAAACCCTCCTCACCACCCTCTGCGCCCTCGTTCTCCTGCAAATCGAGCATCCCACCACGTACCTCTTCACCTCCATCGGCATCCCGCACTCCAACTCCTTTTATGGCCGTTTACTGTTTGACCAAGCACAAGCCAGCCACCATCGGGCTTTGGCTTTGGGTGCCACACAAACACAAAAAAGGTTTGCGCCGACGCTGGAGAGGGTGTTGATTACTTTTTTCTTGTATGCGTGTCATGCGGTGCTGTTTCATCATAGTCAGGCGTTTTTTTGGTTGAGGGAGGCGAGTACTTTGTGGGTTGTTTTGAGAGTTGGTGATGAGCCTCCTGACGGGGGGGCAGGAGGGGAAGGGGGGATGGCGAATATGAGAAAAGTGAGGAAAACACTAGCGGATAGGTTGTTTTGGGTCCTCCTCGTCTCCGAGCGCTCACACGGTATTCGCTACCAACGGCCGATAACCCTACAAATCACTCCCAGCACCCCATCGCTGGATTTCTGTATCGACCCCGAGTTTGCAGGGCTGGCGAGCTTGGTGGCGCTGTTCAGGCCGTTGGATACGGGGTTTATGGCGTTGTTGAACCAGGAGGTGACAATGACCTCCAGCGCATTTGGAAGTCCGGCGATGGTGGCGGGGCCGTTGGATGTGGTGGAGAAGTCGATTGCGGAGGCGGTGCCTGGTCCTAGTCTGGGTCCGGGTTCGGGTTCGGGGTCGGTTTCGGGGCCGGGGTCGGGGCCGGTAATGGGGACGGTTTCCCTCCCGTCAATGTCGCCGGATGGACACCTGGTGGATTCCATGTTTGTCTCCCCGGCCGCGGGACCAGGCCCCTCTCTCCTTCCCACCAGCCACCTCCACACCACCCAAATCGCCAACCTGAAAATCACCCAACTCTGGCTTCGCGTGATCCTCTGGCAGATCCGGTTGCGCATCGGGTTGTTGATTCCTCCCCCTCCTCCTCCTGCTTCTCACTCATCTCCAGCTCCATCTGCCGCCCCGAACGGCACAGTCAAGGAATCCCTAACCTACCACCACCCCCTCTCCATCGGCCGCTCACTCGTCCAAGTCACCAAATCCCTTCCCCTCGAAAGCATCCGCGTGCACGGAGTGGGGTTAACAGAGAAGGTCTTTGACGTTGCTTGCGCCATGGTTGATGTTTTGGCGAAGGTACCTTTGGATGATCGACGGAGGTTTTCTGGGACTGGGCCGGCGGGGTCGTTGCTGATGACAATGAGGGAGAGGCAGGAGGAGAGGGAAAGGCACCTCCAGGAAGAAGAGGAAAAAGAAGATTTGGAGTGGATTAGAGGGTTAATTCATCGATTACCGGGTGGGAGCGCCATTTATGATGAGTTGTTAGGGAAACATATCACGGCTGCGGGTGTGTTGCCAGGGTCGGAGGTGAGGGCGTTTGAAGAATGACGATAAGCTGCGTATGATATCTGAGGAATTGGGTTGTTTTGGGAATGAGTTGGGACTTGGATTCTGGAGTCTGTCAATTGCATTTCGGAATGATGCGTGAACAAAAAAGGAAGATGTCTGCATGTGTCCAAGACAGACGCATGAATGACGAGAGTAAAACCACACAGAAAAGAAGACCCGTCGGAATAAAAATAAAGAGGAAAGAACTGATAAGCGTGAGAAACAGAAAAAGTCATTGCAAGAACCAAAAAAAAGTGCAAAAGAATCGCCCACGGCGAGACTCGAACTCGCAACATTCAGATGGCTTAGAAAGACCTTTACAGGCTTCTTAAAAGTCTGACGCGCTAACCAATTGCGCCACGCGGGCTTTTTTGTGTGATTGGCCGTGCAGAATGTCCACTTATAAGCTTGGAATGACCTTGTGTCTTTCATCAAACATTCATGCGAAACACAACGAGCACCAGCATCACCACCAACAAACAAGCCACTCCCTTGCCAGCTGCCAAGTCGTTGTTGGTGAACGGCAAGAACAACGGGACAAACATCCACATCACCAACCAGTTCTGACTCCTGTGTGTGAACAAAGGAAAATATCCAGCTTTTATTGCATTCCCATTCCCACATCCACAACCACACTCTTCTCCAGGGGTATATGTTCCTAGTACCTTACTCTGACTGATAGTGCACTTTGTTCCATTCCGTCCATCTCCATCGCCCATCTCTTTTCCAGACCTGCCACCCTATTCCAAGCCAACCACGCCAACCCATGCTTAACCCAAGTTAAACTCACTAGCCATATTCCCCATCATCATCTTCATCTTCTCCTTCATCCTCCTGCCCGCATCCTCATCCGCTGCACCAAAGTCCCTCTCATCATCATCATCCTTCTTCGGCCTCCTGCTGGTGGTACCATCGCCCACAGACTTGCTCGTCTTATTCGTCTTGTCACCCGGCTGCACGGGCCTGTGCGTCCGTCTCGACACACCACCGCCAATTCCACCAGGCGCCTCGCGCAAACCGTACGCCTTGGCCATGTGACCAAGGTGTAGCGCGGTAATGTCAAAGTAGACACGCTCCTCGCGGACGTGCGTGGCGTAGGCGCGGATGTGCGAGCGGAAGGCTTGGCGGGCGGAGACGAGGAGGGGGTTGTCGGGTGTTTTGTTCTCGTCCTTTTTGGCATCCTTCTTGCCCTTCTTTCCCTGTTTGGAGGCGGCGAATTTCTCGCTTTTGGATTCGAAGACGGGCGTGGCGCCGGGGAGAGGAGCGAGGAGACGCTGCTCGAAGTGTAGTTGGAGAGCTTCGGCGCGGGAGGCCCAGGATTGACGGTCGGTTTCGAGAACGCCGGACTCGGTACCGGGGACGTTGATGGTTGTGGCAAACCCCTTTTGCAGAATGGAATCGTAGAGCTGGGGAGCAATGGGAGTCGATTTGGGCAGGATGGAGATATAGCCTTCTTCGGAGCCGGGGAGGAGGAAGAGCACAGCTTTACCGGCGCGACCGGCACGCGCGGTACGACCGATACGATGGACGTGGTCGGGCACGGCGAAGGCCGGGTCGTATTCGATGACGAGTTCGACAGCCGGGACATCGAGACCACGCGAGGAGATATCGGTGGTGATGAGCACGGCGGGGTCCTTGCACTCGCTGAAGGCCTTGAGGGTGGCGCTACGGACGGGCTGAGCAAGCGAACCGTGGAGCTTATGTAGCATCACCGTGGGGTTAGCTGGGGAGGTGATGTATGTTGCTGGCCCGACTGTCGTTTCAATGTGGATATTCGGCTTGGTGGGAGCTTCGCCTTCGGGCTTCGGTTCGGGCTCAGCGCGCGGTGCGGTAGACTTGAGAAGCTCGAAGTGGTAGTCGACCGAGTCGGCACACGAGATGAAGATGATCGCCTTCATGACCGAGCCCTTCCTGGCAAAAGTTGACTTGAGCAGCGCAATGAGCGTGACCAAGCGCAACTTGGCGGGTGTGATGATGGCGGCCTGCTTCAACTGGGCGGGCGCAGAGAAGGCCGTCTCAACGGCACCAGTCTCCGCATCCTTCTCCATATCGCTCTTGGAGGCTGTAATGTGAACAGCGTCTTCCAAACTGATCTCGCCCAGCTTCTGCACGTTCATCTTCATGGTAGCCGAGCAAAGAACCGTGACTCTCCTCGAAGGGAGCACACCGTCCAGAACCACACCCTCGGCGTTCTTCTTCTGCAGTGTACCCGCTCTGATCTTGCCGACAATGGTCTTGATATCGTCCTCGAAACCCATTTCCATCATGCGATCACCTTCATCGAGCACCAACCAGCGGACCGTACCAACTTCGAGAACCTTTGTGTTGTCGAGATGATCTGTCAAGCGACCGGGGGTAGCGATCAGGATGTTGACGCCCTTTCTGATACGCGCCTTCTCAGACTTCTTGCTCTCACCACCTATTACTGTGGTACAGACTAGCCAGGGGGCGCAGCGCAGCACCTTCTCGAGCACAACAGAAATCTGCTTGCAAAGTTCGCGGGTGGGAGCAAGGATAATAGCGAAGAGTCCAGAGTTGCGGTTCATCTTGGTGGCCTTCGGGGTACCGTCCTCGTTGTGACTGAGGGCCAATATCCTGTGGACGATAGGGAGGAGATATGCTAGCGTCTTTCCGGAACCCGTCTCGGCTTGTAGGAAGGCATCGCTATCCTCCTTGATTAATTGTGGTATCGTGTTCTTCTGGATGGCTGTCGGGGCCTTCATCTCGAGCTTGGTCGCCAGGTGCTGGGATACACGTCGGGAGAGACCCAAGGAGAGGAAGTTCTCTGCTTCGGCAGTTAGGGGAGCGTTCGAAGGTTGTGCCGGCTCGGCCTCTTCGGCTTGGGGAAGCTCCTCAAAGTCGGTTACGGGAACGGGATTCGAAGTAAACAGTCGCGAAGATACAAGGCCGGTCTTCATGGCATGTGTGGGCGGCGGCGCCGGGCCTCTCTCGGCGGGATTGCTTGTTCGTGGAGTCTTGGAGAATCTGCCCGAGTCGCCGTCTTCTGTCCGTTGACGTTTCGCGCTTCTGTTCGTGTAGTAGTCGGCGCCGGTGTCTCGTCGCCCTGTCGAGGCCTCTTTTGTCTGGTCTTGTCCACCCTTCTCGCCCTTTTGCGCCTTGACTCTGTCCCTCCAACGGCCACCTGTGTACTTGACTGTCTGCTTGATCGGAGCATCTCCGATCTCAAAGTTGAGGAACATATCACCGTCGTCCGCCATTTTGACTGAATTTGCTGCAAAAAAGAGGTGTGGTGGTGCTGGCAAAGATCAATTGGAAATGTATGGAAGACGAATGTTCTGGGAATTGGCAGAAAAAAAGTTCAACGTCCAGGTCGATCCCCGCAACTCAGTGGCTCTCAGTGGACTGGCGCTTTGGGCGGTTACACTGAAAGTGGAATTGGGTAGTCCTTGGCCAGATCAAAGTGGGGCATCTGCTTCAGTTGTGTAAGTGGACCGTATCAACTCGCACTGTCCTTGTATCAAATTACCTCCTTCAACAGAAGAACAAAACCAATGTCTGTGTCTGGGGAGTGATCATGTTGATATTGGTACATATTTTCTGGTCATTTAAAAAAAAAAAAAAAAAAAAAAAAAAAAAAAAAAAAAAAAAAGCCACCATGAAATGCCAACGTTGTCAAGAACTGCCGTTCGAGATATTCGCGAAACATGTACGCATGTGATAACGTTTCCTTGCTGGGGTAATTCATCCGGTTCTCATGGCATCCAATTCCCCGATACTCGATCATGTCCTGCATGGAGTGTCAGTAAGCAGCTTGGTAATGAGTTGATGACGAGGTTCCAGCCAAGAACATACCTCGTATAGTCAACATATCCGCGTGTCACACTCAGAATCAGAAGCAGTCTTTTGCAACATCTCCGTGTGTCTCATCAGAGACAGATCTCTTCCCGATCGGAGATTCTGGAAGGAGGCCGCGAGTGTCCGGACTCATCTTGGGTGGCATTTTTGGCCAGACTTTGCGCGTAGGGGGACTTCTTCCGGAGAGTCGGTCCGTAGATATACGTTAAATAGACCGCCGCGACGAGAAGAAGAGATATGACAAAGAGGATGGTGTTAGCGAACGCCAAGTGCCTCTTCCCGCCAATATTGCTAACGAAGGGAGTAGCGGGTACAGTTAGGACACCAGCAAGGAAGTCGCGAGCCCACCCGTTACCTCCGGTAGCAGAAGCTGAGTAAGGGCCGTAGGCACAGATCATGTACTATCGAGTATCTGGTTAGCCCTGAATTTCCTCAGCTGAGGAAGTGGAATCGAGCTTACATCTATGGTGGCCATATAGATGGAATAGTTCGCGATGCCAATAATCGCAGACCCGACCATAGTCCCAATCCAATGAATGGGCGGTCCACTGCACGTCCAGGCAAAAATGATCAGACCAATGGGCAAGCATGGAGCAGTCCAAAGAAGCCACCATAGCCGAGATTCATACTGCGCATGCTCGCTATGCGGTTTCAGATCGCGTGCCCTTTGGTTGCGCTTGAAAGCAGGTAAGAAGGACAGCCAGGCGATCAGGTACCCCAAGCCAATTGGGATGAAAGCAAGGCCAATTTGGATCTTGGAGAATCCCCATTGATGGTAGACCAGAACAAAGGACTGGATCTGCATAAAGACGAGGGCATCAGAGAATCCTGACAGTAGTGAGAAAGTGAGGACAATCGGCTCCGTAACAAACATTCGAAAGGGACGGCCCCAGTCTTTCGTCAACTTTTTCCAACTGAAGCGTTGATGGACGGGGCAGAGTTCATTGGGGCCGTAGACATTGGGCGCCATGCCTGACTCTCTGCGCTTCTTGGCGATTTCGTCGAGATGGATAGTACATCTCGTCTCTGGAACACAGACTTGGTGAAGAAGCTGAACAAATACACCAAACATCAGCTGGATCCAGATGCACCACCTCCAGTCTAGATAGGTCTCGACAAATCCGCCGATGATGGGGCCAAGGACTGATCCGCCCACCGAGGAAAAGACGATATAGGAGACGGCAACCTGCTGGTCAGCAGGCTCGTACATGTCGGCAATCATGCCGAGAGTGACACTGCCACCAGCGCATGATAGACCTCCTAGGGCGCGGCCAACGAGGATGGTTGCGAAATTGGGAGCGAGGGCGACGGGGATGGACCAAAGGTTGACCAGAAAGAGCGAGGCCTGCAGAACCTTTTTGCGACCAAACTCTTCGGACCACGGCGCCCAAAGCTCGCACCCGAAGGCATAGGTGATGAGGAAGATGGCTGCGCCCCAGCGGGCTTTCTGAAGGCTGATAGCAAACTCTTCAGAGATGCCGGCTAGACCGTTCGAGTACAGTGACGTGTTGAAGTTCATGGATGTCTGGACGAGGAAGATGACGGTGAGGATCATCCATTTCCTGGACTTGGAGTAAGAGAAGGGGAGTTCGTCGTAGACATCATTCTTTTTCAGTTCAATCCTGATGTCCAGCCGCGGTCCCTCATGGACTTGTGCGTCACCACGGTAATTTCTGTTGGACACCGAGTCTGAAGGGTGCAATGTATCTTGTGAACAGCTATCACCCTCTTCCTTTTCCAATTCATCGGGCGGTGGTCGGTCGTGGAGGGCGTGCATGACGTAATTTTATGGCTTTCTGTTGGATCGAATTCAGTGTCTTTGAAAGCCGAAATGGTGATCTGTCGGTGCGTGTCAAGGAGCGTCGAGGAAGAAGTCGAGATGACAGGTGCCGACTGACAAAGCGACAACTCGTATACGAGTAATTATATACAGCATACGGCAGAACACTTGACGGGATTCTAGCATGAGCTGCGCTTCAAAGTAGGCTTGACGTGGAGGATTGTAAACATAAGTACTGAGTCGTGCTGTATCGATGGTGGTATAGGGGGGCCAAGAACTGTTGTTTGGGTCTGGGATTACCTCTATCAACGTGCACAAGAATGAGGAAAAAAGAGAAGAAGATGATGACGATGAGAACAAGCTCCCCGGGACGTGGGGCGGTTTTTGATGCTGGGGAGGAAACATGGTGAAGCTCGTGAAGCTGCTGGTTTTGACCGCGTGACTTTATTTTTTGCTGTGAGCTGCAACTTGCCAGGAGATGGCAGCATGGAGGAGTTGGAAGACATGACGCTCGACAGCTGGAGATGCATCACCGAGGTAACCAGGAGCTCACAGGTTCTGTTTCTGAGGATGAGAAGGATGTTTGGAGTTGAGAACAGTTGGAGACGGAGAGAGATGGTGGAGAGAACTGAAGTGGCTTGATAAGGGTCCCACCCAGTCCCTTGCTTGACATTCATGTATCCCAGGGCTTTTACTGTTAGAGGCGCATCAGTCATCTGACAGGGCATTGCGGGGAACAGATGTGATCATGCTAACAGAGCGGACTGCACGGTACTTACTTAGCCATCGGGCGCGTGCCTTGCATTGCCCCACCAGGTACGTACCGTGCCATCTCCCATAACTTGACAACTGCAGACTTCACTTCTTCCTCTCTTCTTCAGTTTTCTTCCAAGTCAGAATACTCCAATTTCCACCTGTTGATTTAAGTTGTTTGGACCCCGCTCCAATTGTTGCTGTCCACTGTCTCTCTTTCTTCTCTACCCACCACCTTGACCCTTGTTTTTGTTGTGATGCAATCATCATCCGGTCCTGGTCGGCACACGGCGTTTACATTGGCCGATGTGGTCGTACACCCGAGATGCATCACCAATGTGGAAGAGACTGGAACACGGCATGGCGGGATGCTGTCGGGCGCCCGTCGGGACCGAGTAAGCAAAAAGCACCCCATAAAGGCTCAGCCATTTGTCGCTACCACTGCGCCTGACACCATTGCGGTTTCTGATCCAAACAGCCGACGGTGATCGTCTCCGCCCTCGCGTGTTAACAGAGAGAATGTTGGTCGAGGTTTCCAGGGCAGTGACACAGCTCCCTATCAGATGAAATGGCCGCCCCCTTGTCCATCCCTTCGACATTCACTTGGCCTTCAGCCTGCCTGGCTGCTTTAAGAATGCGCCCCTCCTGGACTTCCCCAGTGCAAGTTCCGACCTTGTGAACCCTTACATGCAGCATTTAGACCTACAGCATACACTATTTACGACGCACACAAGCTGCTGGTCTCGCCCGGTTTTCAAGCAAGCCATCACACGCACCTCTCTACGCGCCACTCCTGCTTTTACTACGGCTTATTAAAGGACGACAGCATCCCCCGCCCGCGCGCCTGTCAACATGCCTCCCTACAACCCATTCAAAATCAACCCGAACTTTCTCCGTCCTACCCTCAAGGCTAGTGTAATGAGCACTCAAGTTGCTGTCGCGGCTGGTGTTGCTGGCCTGGGAATCTACGCTTTCTACCTGAGACGGAACGCAAGCGGAAGCGCAACAGGAGCTGCTTTGGCAACCAACATGGACGCCAGCGATCTTAAGCCGGGCAAGCTGCCTCTGTCAGGCTTTGGCTTCCACAGCTTGCGCCTCCACAGCACCGAGCTCATCAACCACAACACTAAGAAGCTGCGTTTTGAGCTTCCCGACCCCTCTCAGCCCAGTGGCATGGGCCTCACTTCTGCTCTTCTGACCATCTCCTTCCCCAAGGGACGATGGCTCCCTGTTCTCCGCCCGTATACCCCCACAAACGACCTAAGTAAGTCCTCCCATCACCGAATTCTCCTGTGACACGACTAACTAACACCCACCACCAGATGAACCCGGCTTCGTCGAGCTCATGGTCAAACTCTACCCAGGCGGCAAGCAAAGCACCCACCTGCACTCCCTCCAGCCCGGTGACACCCTAACCGTGGCCCCCATCCCCGAGCTCAAGTGGACTCCCAACAAGCACCCGCACGTGGCCATGATTGCCGGCGSCGCCGGCATCACCCCCATGTACCAGCTCGTCCGCGGCATCCTGACAAACCCGGCCGACAACACCCGCATCACCCTCGTCTGGGGCGTCAACACGGACGAGGACATCTTTTTGCGCGACCAGCTCGCCGAGCTGGAGCAGAACTACCCTGGTCGCTTGAAGACTGTCTACGTCGTTGCTCAGCCTTCTGCCCAGTCCCCGTATCAGAAGGGGTTTGTGACTAGGCAGGTACTGGAGCAGGCCGGGATTAGTGCTGCCGCGGAGAAGAGTAAGGGAACAAAGGTGTTGCTTTGTGGACCGCCGGCTATGGAGAAGGCGTTGAAGGGGACTAAGGGGTGGGTGGGAGGTGGGAAGAAGGGTGTGTTGCAGGAGTTGGGGTATACCCTGGATCAGATTTACAGCTTTTAGATGGTGTGAGTGTGCAAGAGCATGTTTGCATGGTGTGGGTTTGTGATGGATGGGGTTGGCGGGAGTTTGTATGATGAGTGGCGGGAATGGAATGGTTGATACACATTGAGGAGTTAGCTGTTGCGGATAATACCAGGACTGTGATTGCTTCTGTTGTTTGAAGCCATTTGTAAATAAGTGTTTTCATTCTGGTTGTTCAAAACTTGGGACTGGCAATCGTGCCCCCCCTGTGTCTGTTTGTCTGGGTTTCCTGGCCTCACATCAAAGGCTTTATTCCGGAGTTTGCTATCTAATGCAGTCATGTGGGATCTTGCGTGAGGTTGACAATGCGTGTCACATCTTGGAAGGGCATCATGCCCAGAGGTACGGTACATGTATAAGGTGGCTGACTGCACGACAATATCTCACTCACATGTGACGGCCGGCCTTCAACATCCCTGTTGCAGCTCTTTCTTTCTGCTCCTGGTCGGCCCATCTCTTGTCCGCTCTCGGCCTCTCCTCTCATATACCCAATGTAGGTACATACCTGTGTTCCCCTTTTCCGATGCCGACTATCACATTTTGGGGTAGGTAGATATGATCACTGATCTCCGTTACTCTGTCAAACTCGTTGACGACGTGCCACAAGCTAAGAGGATTGGTTAGCATCCATGATCAACTCATCGGCAGAACTGACTCCCAGTGGGGAGGAGGGATCTGTGTACAGAATCTGCGTTGATGGGAAATAATCCAGTTTAGGACGGCGCTAACATTTTCGGATACGACGAGTTCCAAGAGAACTGTACCGATGGTAATAAGTACCTAGATGCGAGATAAGAATATCGACCACCACTCCTACCTTGGATACTTATGCCTGAAAACATTGAGACAATTATCCGAGTGAGAGAGGGTAGGTATCCTCGCCCAGATATCGAGGAGAATCTCCCAAGACCGCAGCAAATATTCTCCTCGTTTCCCGTCGTCAATAAACGAAGCCCCGGGACCTCCCTTCCTCGCCATTGACTTTATCTCCTTGCCAAACGTGTCCGACGGGGTTGAGATGTGGGCTATGTGGTGAGTGGGTGCTCTATGCACTGGATTCCATGGGTCTGCTAAACCAGGTCTTCGTTGCCCTCGAGGTATGAATCCGGGACCGCGCGGCATTACTTTGGAGAAAGAAATTTCCCGGACGATAATTACCTAGAGGAACATGTTCTTGATCCAAGCACTCGATATAAGAGTTGGTAGAGTTCCCATTTCATTGCTGAATCCGGGTCACCAGCGGGTGCTGGCGCACTAACAGCCTGATGATGGCCTGCGCTAATCCGTCGTGCCACGCAGACATGCATAGATGGATCCCGGGAAAGCTCTGCTGGGAGAGCTGAAAGACCGCGGATGAGACTACGACCTGCTGAGCCTTCGCCCGTTCCTTGATACATTGAACACCAAGGCATAGTCCGCATTCATAGAACAGTGGAAGGTGGGGCTAGAAACATTCGGTACAGTTGGCGGAGATGGAGGAGGGTGATAAGTACCTCGACAGCGTCCAATAAACTCAGCTGCACCTTTCGGAGATGTGGTAGCGACTTTTTGGGGTGAGTAGATGGCTTTCGCGAGGAATTGGAGGTTGGATAGTAGAGGAGATATGTGATACGCAGAGAGAGTGGAAGAACAGTGTCTTCTCCACGGGTTGTCAGGCGCAAGAGTAAGTAAGTGCCTTATTGTCTTTCCGGCGTCCTCCTCGTCCTCCCAACCCCTCTT
Organism: Neurospora sp. FGSC 26632; assembly: GCA_009804965.1. Taxonomy (NCBI): domain Eukaryota; kingdom Fungi; phylum Ascomycota; class Sordariomycetes; order Sordariales; family Sordariaceae; genus Neurospora; species Neurospora sp. FGSC 26632. Next base: position 39,985 of record RAOH01000222.1, on the reverse strand, counting down.
TTGGTTGCTTGGTTTGGTGTATTCGTCATGGGACGACGTCGTATCCCTAGCTGCAGTGGCAGCTATCATCCCTCGGGTTGACACCATTTGGAAGGCGACGATGATGACGACGACGATGACGACGGGCATACAAGGTGGTGTGGTGGTGGTGAATTTTGTGGTGTGGTTTGACTTAGGCCGGTGACGAGGTTTTAATTCTTGGGAAGGCGACGAGGACTTAGTTGGGAAAGAGAGAGTACTACAAGAGTGGGTAAGGTACAAGGTTACTTCTAGTGTAGAGTAGAAAAGAGGCAAAAGCACCTATTCTCAAATCAATCTAGCCAATTAGCGCCTAGGGATCCGAGGCTCCTCCCGAACTGCGCTATCCAGCTTATTTTCCGCGTGCAGCAGGCCCACGGAAAGGATCTACTCAACGACATGACGACGGGATGGTCCAGGCACTGTGCCGCTACGTCTGGTACCGCAGGGAGCGCCTGAGACAGACTGAGGTGTACGGTTATTTTGATACAGACGAGGAGGACGAGGATGAGGGAATGCACTTTGAGAGAACCTTGGAGTTCGAAGCGGCCTTGTTAAACGACACGTTTGACGCATACGATTTGGCATTCGCTGACGCAGGAGGTAAGTGTTTACTTACATTCAACCGTACCACGCAGGTACGGTAATATGCACCCCCAGATTACCAGCAATGTCCGAGACGACGGATTTGGGGGTGGGCTTCAGACCGAGTATTGGCCAGGCTTTGAGGGACTCTGAGACGGTACAAATCATCCCAGGTCGTTATTCCCTGGTCGAAGACGCCCTCGCCAGCATGGGCAAGCCGTTGGCGACATGTTTGGCTGCGAGCCAAGTCTTTTGTTGGAACTCCGTTTCCAATCCAGTCGGCAACGCATCCTAATCGTCGCGGACAACCAGCAAGAAACGAGGCGCCGTGAGGCAGCCGTAGCCGCCTTAACGGCAATACTGACAAACAACGCCAGGCACGGGGCGCTCGCAGCGCCAACCGCCGTTCACGCAAGCGACGCAGTCGAGGGCAACAGTGGGGGCCTCGTCGGCTTGCTCTTTCCCTAGTAATAATAGCAAAGCTCAATGACAAGTTGAGACTTGCAAAGCTGAAGAAGGAGGATCCCGAAGGATATGAGGCACACAGGGCGAAGGAGAATGCAAGGTATCAGGAGAATAGGGATCAGTACAACGCAAACCGGAGAGAAAAAGGCAAAGAACGGATCGCAAAACGGAAGGCCATGTCGTCGCCATTGCCGTCCCACCTCACGGTCGCGAATTTGGTTGAACCCTTTGCCACGGTCTTCCTGCAGAATGCTGCGGCCTTTCTGTTGTGGTTTGGCGTCTTCCTCTTCAATTGGGCGTGGGTGTGCAAGAACGGTTGGAAATGACCGCTGTAAGTCTGCTTTCTGTTCCAATTCATTGGCAGAAGAGCCGGAGAATTACGAGGAGTTACTAGCCCATCAACGTCTACAAGCCAAGGAAAAGAGGGAGGCAGATCCGGAGAAGGACGAGTTGCTGGCCCGTCGACGTCAGAAATACAAGGAACAGAAGGAAAACGAGGCAAAGCAGGGAGAGGCGAAGCAACCCCGCGCAAAAAGACAGAGGAGGGAATGAGCGGAATTAGGCGTTTCATTGGATTTTTAAAACAAGACTTCAGTACACTCCGTCCTTTTCCCCTCGCCACTATACCTTCAGAAGTAATACCGACCTAATCCAATACCGAAACAGGCAAAAGCATAAGACCAATATACAGAAGCTTGAAGAGCTACGCCGAGATACCCGGAATACAGTTAGTATTCTCGTGGAGGAGGCGGAATAAGGTTTTTTCGTCTCTCGTTCTCTCCTTCATCCACCATCATCATGGCCACGGAAGTGATGCCTCCCAAACCGCTCCACCAGTTTATATGGGAAGTTATCAAGAGTCTCAAAACAGTACCAGAAGTCCGCTCCCTCTTAGCCCTCTCCTCCCTCTTAGCCCTCTCCTCCTCCCTCGCCTCAGCCCTCTCAGCCCTGGCCTCCTTCCTCTGGCCCAAATTGTAGCACGCCCAACTAAATCCAGCCCCAAAAAATTCCGAAAGGATGTTCGCAATGTGGTAAGGGATGCTAGTCAAGTCGTAAATTTTCATTGGAGGGGCCATCTTTTCTGCTGCTGGCGTTTTTGGTGTTGCAGGCCCGTTCATCTAATATGAAGGGAAAGGGGATGAAGTCCGGAGGCGATGCTTCCAGCACCTGGGCAGGGAACAGACGCGGGGGTGTGAGAGGAGGGTAAGAAGACAGGTGTCGAGGGGAAGAGGGCGGGAGAAGGGAGTAAGAGTTTGATACAGGCTCGGATTGGGTACATTAGAAGATACCGTGAATATGATGGGAGGAATCCGAGAAAAGCTGATGTCATTCCATCTGATATTATCGCTTTCGGGCCAGTTCGGATCCGCGTTAACAAGTCTGGAAAAAGGGTGCATTACTGTGCTTGAGTGCATGATACGGACCAAGCACAGTAATACAGCGTTAACGCACGCCAAGACCCCCATACTAGTCGTCGTACTGCGCTGTGTTCGTTAAAACAGAGTATAGTATGGTAGATTTCAATTGGGAATAGCCTCATTAATTTTTTTTGCGACGGCGACCACCTATATTTATAGGGGGTTGAGCGCTATAGTGCATTAAAGACCTGGGTCCGTACCGCGTTATTTCATGGTTTTCGCGCAGTCTGGCAGTAAGCATCGCAGTACAGATCTCGACATATTCTGGCCCTCTGATTGGTCAGATCAAGGATTTGGGGGTAAGTACAGGTGGTTGCAGCGACTGCAGCGAGTTGCATGAAAATAAGGATAATTGAGCCGAACGCAAAACGAGGGCAGTATCGCAGTATGCTTAGTGCAACCCGAACACTACAAGATCTAACGTATTAACGCGGATCCGAACTGGGCCTTCCTCGTGATTCCGTCATCCCATGTCTCGCTTCAAAACTACTTCTTTATCTGTTCTCTTTCGATGAGATTTTGGACCGGACGAATTAATTGATCACCACCTGAGAAATTTTGGGCAGTCTATGTGTTGATTTTACAAAAGCCCGATGAACTGCCGCTTCTCTACGTTGGTTGCGGAACCCACCTCGAGATAGGCGTACACAACAGATTCAATGACTACGACAACGGTAAGAACTTTTCATCCTTGACGACCACCAGCGGCTCCTGGGACAGATATTGGCCTCACTTCACTCCTCGTCGCCCGCCCGCCGATGACGGCCAATGTCGAGCCTGGAGATGCCTTCTCCGCCCTTGTTGCTGGAGCTTAAGGAGCTGAAAGAGAAGATGTCTTCCCTGGAGGCCGACGGGGGCATGCTGAAACTTAGGTAGGTATACGGGCAGCATTTCTGACCTCCTGGTGGAACTTGTTCCTAATTCCATCTCTCTTTCCGGGAAGCAAATCTTCTTGGCTGTAGATGGTGGTCTCTTGTCGTCACAGCCCGGCGGCATGGTCGGCGAATAGCCGCGCTCAATGTGGAACACCGAGGCATCCAGTGAAGTTGTACCTTGCAGCGGTTGTCTGCAAGGTAGTGGGAGTACCAGTTTATGGTACGCACCACAGGGAGCACGATATCGCTCGCCACTTCGGGACGAAATGGGTCATCGTCATCGTTTATCACGGGGCGAGAGGGCACTGTTGGGGGTAGGGTAAGATATGCGTTGTTGTACGAAGGTGAGGAAAGGAAGTGTGCGTGGAGGACTGGCTATATGGGCGAGAGCCCAGCAGGCCAGTCCGTGCGCGCGCACGTGAGACTGCACGTGACTGCATAACATGTGGCCAGTGCATAAGTGCATGACTCTGGGCCATAGCACCAGCTCTGGCATGGCACATGTGCAGTCAGTGCAGTGCAACCACATCACAGGCTAGCCCTGTGATAGTTAGACAGGGGCAGATCGGCCGGACTTGTTTCCGGGATCCGATGAAGATGGCCAGGACAAGGACATTCGGAGGATAAAAGGAAGGCACTTCTTCCTCGTTAGAGAGGAAGAGAAAAAGGCAACTTAGACCGGTCATTCTTTTCTAACGGGAATACACTTGAGCTTCGCCCCCAGAAAGAAATCGTTAAGTTCCCCTCGTGAATCCCTTTGTCTTGTGAACTAACCAGCAGATCTGCTCCTCGTTGTTGTCACGGCGGTGGCAGACCACTACACTAACCAGCCCGTGTCCTCGCAAAAGGATACAAGTAATCGAAGCTGGAAGATTCGATACTCAAGTGGTCTTATATAGTTGTTTCGAACCGCACGTAGTTCCGTATCGCGTTGGCCGTTACAGTACCCTTATTGAAGCCGAGGCCGAATAATTTATTAAAGCTATTTCCAAAATTATTCCTAAGAAGAAGGCTATTCCTAAAAAGTGTGACGGCCTGGTCATCCGTCGCAACTATATAAGACCACTTGAGCAACCGAATTGCCAGCTGTTACGAACTTAAGCGAGTTCGCAGAATAACCAAGCCCTCAAGAGCACAAGCTGCCGAAAGAGATTAGACTGTACGACCATGGGCCAGGGTAGGCTCACGGACGAGTCAGGATCACGGTCAGCACGCAGTGAGCCAGGCTCACCAAACCACAGGGAAGCATCGAAGGCATGCGGACATAAAGGGACGACTGGAGAACTCAGATTGTCAGGTAGTTCGACAGTAGTCAATTGATCATTATCACCGAGACCAGTATAACGCTACCATACTTGTTGTGAACCTTTTGGCTTCACCGAACAGCACTGATAGTTCGTACCTTCAGCTATCTCACTTAGGCAGATCAGACTGCCGTTCGTCACACGTTGACTACTCCCTTTGGCCTATCTCGGATAGTACTGAAGGTATCTTAGCTTCATCATGTCTTCCTCCGCCGGAACCGACACTCAGGGTGAACCCCTGAACGTCACTGCCCTGAACCAGCAACTCAAGGCTATGCAGGATCGCATCAACCAGCTGGAATCCCAGTTCCAGGCCGGACCCGGCGTCCCCGAAGCGAAGACGGGAGACGGAACTCCCCCGAAGGAACGCCAGAGAGTCAAGTTGTCCGCACCCAAGGAGTTCGACGGCCAGCAGGCCGCCCTCGCAGGATTCTTGATCCAGATGCAAACCTATCTCCACTTCTACGCGGAGCGGTTTGCCTCTGAATTCGAGAAGGTAGCCTACGCGGGTACTCGACTTGTGGACAAAGCTCTCACCTGGTACGAGCCCATTCTCAAAGACTACTACGAAAACGGAAATCAGGCTTCAGACTTCACCAAGGAGGTCTTAGGCTCTTATGCTAAGTTCACTGAAGCTCTCTCCAGAGTCTTTGGAGAAAAGGACGAGACTCGGCGGGCTCAGGAACGCCTGACCCATCTTCGACAGACCAAGTCTGCTTCAGCCTATGCTAAGTTCACTGAAGCTCTCTCCAGAGTCTTTGGAGAAAAGGACGAGACTCGGCGGGCTCAGGAACGCCTGACCCATCTTCGACAGACCAAGTCTGCTTCAGCCTATGCTGCACTCTGCAAGCAAGATGCTCTTCGCAGCAACATCAACAACGACGGGCTGATGCAACTGTTCTACAACGGCCTCAAGGATAGAGTCAAGGATGAACTCTACTAGGAGGACCGACCCAACTCCATCGACACCTACATTAACAAAGCCATTCGCATCGACGATGGACAGTTCCAACGGGAACAAGAGAAGAAGGGGAGAACGACTACCTTCGTTCCTCTTAAGTCCAACCACAATGTCAAGAAAAAGTGGACTTAGGGCACTCACGTCTCAGGAACTACTCATTCCGGACCCATGGAAATCGATGCTGCACAAGCCAATCAAGGCAAACGCGACCTCTCCCAGGTCAAGTGTTTCAACTGCGGAAAGAAGGGGCACATGAAGAAGGATTGCCGCGCCCCCAAGCAACTGAACTGGAAAAAGGCGGAAGCTGCCGCAGTGGAAGGAGCCAGGGTGATCGAGATCGCCAGTGCGGATTACAACCAGGACGATTTGGAGGACGCTATGGACAGAGCATGGGATGCTGACCCCGAAGAACACTGGCACGAAGCCAGCGGACCAGACGATGAGGACCCCCAGCAGCCAGAACCATCTCGGGGACGAACTATTACTCGAGGACAAAGTCATCGAGCGCCAACATGGGAAGAGGTCAGCAACATTGCCACCATAGATCGCACGCTTCTCACCGTTGCCCACGTCATGGGTACCTCTCCGCCGCCGGCACCCTCTTCAGTGCCTGAGACCGAGAGAAGCGACATTCGGGACCTTGTCGATCCATATCACTATGGGCTCCCTAACAACTCCGCCTCCGGGCACTGGACGGACCCCCTGGAACATTACCGCTGGAGAAGCCAGGACGACGAGAAGTGGGACGACTTCTGGAAGAAACGAGCAGTCGTCATCGAAGGAAAACCCAAGGCCTCCTGGGGCGATGTTCCAGAACCAGTAGGAGTCTACCGACCAGTCGAAGGAGACACTGCCCAGATGCACCCCCTACACTACCTCCACTACCGGATGCCGTGGTTCCAATGCATCACAGAAAGCTGCCACGAGCATTACGGAAAGAAGCGGGACAATCGTTTCTGGCCCACCAGAAGACTGGACGCACAAGGACAGCCTAGGCCAGTCACCCGCACCTTCAGTCGAGGCAGTCCCCAAGCTACTCTCCTTTTTGACGAATGGCTCGCATTCAGCCTGCGTTCTTTCGGAAAGCAGGACGAGTGGCTATCCCCCAGAAGATTCGCGGCCTAATCACGCAACGTATATACCTGCACAAAGTGGGGAGACGATGACTCGCATTAGGGATGGTGTCCAACGGCCGACTGCCCTATCCATATGAGACAGAAAGCTAGGGCTTATGAAGCGGAAGTCGCACACCACATCCGACAGGCTAACGCAGCCGAAAGCACCGAGGACGAAAAAGCCGTACACTTGGCATGGCTACAGGAACACGGCTCGCTGGACGAGCCAGAACCTGAAGAAGAGGACGCTCTTGATGACCACCGCCAAGAATTGGGAAACGGCTCAGGGCCTTCAGGGAGGTCCGACGAAAACTAAGTCCCTGGACAAAGAGGATCATCCGACGATGCAGCCACCGGAAAAACAAGATCCAGGATCCCGTGGCATTCACGGAGATTGCAGCTGCGGAAGAAGGGAATGAGGACCAACGACTCAAAGTCGTAGCACACTGGAAGGACTACCAAGCACTCGCACTGGTAGATTCCGGAGCTCAGTTGAATTTCATCTCACCCAAGTTCGTCACTCAACTGAGGATTCCCTGGAAGAGGAAGAAGGCTCCTTTTGTGGTAAAAGGACCCTTCGAGACCCAGATCGTGAAGAGGGAAACGTTACCACTTCCCGTCACGGTAGAAGGAAAGACGATCGAAATTAGCTTCGACGTCGTCGACATGGGGCCACCAAGGACATGATCCTAGGGCACCCATGGCATGCTGCATACGACCCAGACATCAGCTGGAAGGAAGGTGGCCGCCTGCGTCCTAGGACGCACCCAACTACTGATGGAAAACCCGGAGCACGGAAGGAAGCGAGCCGCGACGGCGTCGTTCCTACGGCCCCACCGCAAGCAGTACAAGAAGTCATGATTTGTACCATCGACAAAAGCGGCAAGGTTACGGAAGAAAGGTTAGTAACGTTGGTAGAGGTATCCGCAGTCAACGCTCAGCATAAGTTCGACTATTACCAGAACCAACAGGCGGAAAAGCCGAAGACGGTGATCCCAGCAGAATATCAAGGACACCCGGCTTTCGTCAGCAAGCACCTTGAAGGACTACCGCCACGAGGACCGTGGGACCACGAGATCAAGCTCAAAGAAGGAGCCAAGCTCAAGTTCTTCAAAGTGTACCACACCAACGAGAAGCAGAACGCAGAGTTAAGGAAGTATTTGGACGAAAACTTGAAACGAGGACACATCCGGAAATCCACATCGCCAGCAGGGTACCCCATCCTCTTCGTGCCGAAGAAAGATGGAAAGCTGCGCCTTTGTGTTGTTTACAGGCAACTGAATCAAGAGACCGTGAGAAACAGTTATCCCCTACCCCTGATTTCGCGCATCCGAAGTCAACTAGGAGGAGCACGATACTTCACGCGCCTTGATCTACCCGTTGCTTATGCCCACATCCGGATCAAGGAAGGAGACGAATGTAAGACAGCATTTCGCACACCCTACGGACATTACGAGTACCTCTTTATGCCTTTTGGGTTGACCAATGCACCTGCGACATTCCAATCAGTCATAGACCACGCGATCCGACCCTACCTCGACAAGTCCGCCATCTGCTACCTAGATGATATCCTCATCTACTCCAAGACTCTCGCGGAGCACAAGAAACACGTGAAAGAAGTGCTGGACGCACTACACGAGCACAAGCTCTCTGTCAACATGGAGAAAAGTGAATTCCATGTAAGGGAAACCGTGTTTCTTGGGTATTTGATCTCAGAGAATGAGGTCAGGATGGAACCAAGCAAGGCGGAAGCCGTACGAAACTGGCCTGTGCCCAGGAATGCGACCGAAGTCCGCGGGTTCCTAGGGTTCACCAACTTTTATCGTATGTTCATACGCGACTACGGGAAAATTGCCAGGCCCTTGTACGAGCTTACCAAGAAGGAGGCCGCTTTCACATGGGGAAAAGAAGAAGAAGAAGCTTTCAGGGCTATCTGCGATGCAATCACCGCGGACCCCGTACTGAAACTTCCTGACCCAAGCAAGCCCTTTGAAGTTGAAACCGACGCGTCAGATTACGCCATCGGAGGACAACTGGGACAACGCGATGACCAAGGGAAATTGCATCCTGTAGCTTTCTTCTCGAAGAAGTTGGAAGGACCCCGTCGCAATTACCCCATCCATGACAAGGAACTCCTAGCCATCATCGAAGCACTCCAAGAATGGAGGCCATACCTCAGTGGAATTACGCATGAAGTACAAGTCTACACCGATCACAATAACCTCCGGTACTTCACGATCACAAAGGTACTCAATGGCCGCCAGACACGATGGGCCAAGTTCTTGTCAGAATTCAACTTCAGGATCAACTACAAGAAGGGATCGAAGAACGCTCGAGCCGACGCCTTGAGTCGTCGAGCAGACCATGTGAAAGACGCAGCGGAAGCCTCTGCACCCTTGTTCCAGGAACAGCCAGATGGAACACTCACGCACCCCTTGCAAGAATGGGTAGAGTGCTGCGCCATCTATAGGGCTAAAGACCAGGCCCCGAAACATCAGGCTACCATCGCTACCCCCGAGGACAGACAGCGATGGGAGGGTAATCAGGAGGAGGGGATTACACTCCAGAACGACAAACTATGGCACCATGACAAGGCCTATGTCTGGCCGGAGCAGCGCGAAGCTCTTATCATGGACATCCATGCATCCAAGATAGGAGGACACATGGGTATCGCAAAAACCATAGCACGGATACGGCAACACTATGACTTTCCAGAAATGAAAACCGAAGTGGCTCGAACATTGCAGGCCTGTGAACGCTGTAGCAGGACCAGGGTTGCAAGACACAAGCCATACGGATTCCTCGAACCTCTGGAAGTTGCAGAAAGGCTGTGGAGCTCGGTAACTATGGATTTCATCACCAAGTTACCACCGTCCACAGATACCACCACAGGAGCCACTTACGACAGTATCCTGGTGGTAGTGGACAGGCTGACCAAGTGAAGTTATTTCCTACCCTACAAGGAAACATGGTCAGCGGAGCAACTTGCAGATGCGATCTATCGGAACGTCACCTCAGTGCGTGGTTGGCCGAAGGAATGGATCACGGACAGGGATACCAGGTTCGCCTCCAAGTTCTGGCAAGCATTGAGGACCAAACTCGGTAACAAGAGCAAGCTCTCGACAGCCCATCACCCGCAGACAGACAGACAAACGGAAAGGACCAACCAGATCGTGGAGCAGTACCTGAGGAACTATGTCAATTTCGAACAAAGCGACTGGGTAGAACTGCTACCCACGGCGCAGTTGGCATACAATACCTCGCCTACGGAAACTACGAAGGTTTCACGTTTCTTCGCGAACTACGGGTACGAACCAGAACTCTTGGAAGGACCGGATTCGAACGTTCCCAGGGCCGCAGTCAAGGCCCAGAAACTGCACATGCTACACGAAAAGCTCAAGGCAGAGCTGGAATTCGTACGACAAAAGATGAGCCAGTATTACAACCAGAAAAGGCTCGAGGGACCTCGCTTTAAGGAGGGGGATAAAGTCATTTTGTCCACCAGAAACCTAAGAACAAAGTGACCCAGCAAGAAACTCGATGACCGACGGGTGGGACCTTTCAAAATCAAGAAAAAGATCTCAGACATGGCGTATCAGTTGGACATTCCTAAAACTATGAAACTAAGATCACACTCATTCCACATCTCGCTACTGGAACCAGCACCTAGAAACGCACGTGTCAACACACAAACCAGTATCGAGGACGAGGAAGAAGAATGGGATGTGGAGCAAATCTTGGATTTAAGGATAGAGGAAGAGAAATTGGAATACCTCATCAAATGGGAAGGATTTGGTCCCGAGGACAACACGTGGGAACCGGTCAAGAATTTGAGTTGCCCTGAGAAGTTGGAGGAATTCCATCGGAGGAACCCGGACCGGCCAGGACGGAGGACTGCCCAACCAGGAAGCAGGGAAAGTCGCTGCGTCCAAAGACGACCAATCCACGGGCGCAGGAGCGGAAGAGGTAGATGCCTCCGCTGGACGCTCTTCGTGCAGTGGCTCAGGCTCCCTCCCAGTTGCCCTATCCTCTTCCTCCCATACTTCCAACTCGGCCATAGCAGCGCGAGATACGTCGCGGGCCTTCACCGCCAACTCTTCTTGTCGTCGCTAAACTTCGGCCAGACGAAGAATCTAATCCTGCGCCGTTTGCAGGAATGGGAGAACATGATCCTACATCGCCTTCAGAAGCGTCGCATGCTCCCGTTTCAATTTCTCGTTCTCCGCGGCCATCCGAATCACTAAGACAGTCAGCGAGCGAAACTACTAAGGGAGAAACGAAAAGAACCTACGCTCCGAATCATAGTCAATCTCCTCGCAAGGACGAGCGCTGCGGACATATTCACCACATTTTGCATGGTCAGGAAGTTTCTTATAAACCAGACCACGATCGGTGCAGCGCTGACAAGGCATGACTATGGAACCAAAAGACTCGATGGAAGTCAGCAAAGCCTGCCGTCGAACGGACGACGTGGTGGAGCGTTTGGAAACCCAGTCGGGCATGGTGACGGGTATGGGTAAAGAAGGACTTACTGTATCTAGAATCACGGAGGAAACAGTGCAGAGATAAGGATGAAGCAAGTACGTCGGGAAAACCAACTAGCCGTCGAGGACGTCGGCTAAGGAGGGGAGGCATCGTCTTACGAACTTAAGCGACACAAGGGCTGACCAAGCCGTCGGGACCCGACTGTTCGCCTGTGATGACCAGTGTAACCTTCAGGAGGGCAAGCACCGACCTGAAGGGCGCATGCGGGTGCTCACTGACGCACGGGCTCACAGTGAGCCAACACCACGAGTGAGCCATCACCACCATTGTGACGAACGGCAGTCTGATCTGCCTAAGTGAGATAGCTGAAGGTAGTAAACTATCAGAGTCGTTCGGTGAAGCCAAAAGGTTCACAACAAGTATGCGTGCGTGATACTAGTCTCGGTGATAAAGATCAATTGACTACTGTCGAACTATCTGACAATCTGAGTTATCCAGTCGTCCCTTTATACTTCTGACGTCTTGTCTCCCATTTGCCTGGTTGGTGTTTGCTCACGATAGTGTTCTGCTCACCGTGAGCGTCTGCTCACTGTGAGCAGCTCTTCCTGGTGAGCGCCCCTGGTCCAACCCTGTCTTAGGTTACACTATCTAATCATGAGCGGGGCTGTCGGGTCCCAACGGCCTGGTCAGCTCATGCATCTGCTTAAGTTCGTAACAGACGAGAAGCGTCGAGCTTTAGGTCGACATTGTCAAAGCGATCGCTAAGGTACTTCATAAACTCGACGCCAGTCTTCCAGCGCCATTTTTTCTTATCCGGTTCCATCATCATAGCGTCGAGGTTCGTCTGGATGCCAGAGAGAAGTTCCGGGCCCAGCAGCATGGCGGCACGAAGGATCTTAACATCCTCGGCCTGATAATGGGGGGCGTCGACGCGCCAGGCAGTGACAATGCGGAACTTCCAAGCACGGAAAGTCTCGCAGCGGCGAGCGGGATCCTTCTCCTTGCCATTGAACGTAGGGGGGTCCTCAATGGCACGTCTGGGCAGAAGAGCGCCAGCCATAATACCGGTAGGGGCCGCGGACATGGTTGCTTTAAGATCCTCGAGTTCCTGCTTAAGCGTAATATATTCAAGGTTGAGAGTATCAAAGTCGGATTGACGGTCGTCGGCGATACGGCGGGCAATACCAAGTTTAGTTGCAAGATCGTTGTTGTTCTCGAGGACGGAGAGAAAGATACGACCGAGGGGATCGACGATGGATTGGAAGGCGGGCTTGCCAGCGATCTCGCCAGCGGTGACAAGATAGTCGCGGGGAACGAAACGAGGTCTCTCGTCGTTGTTGAGATTATCCAGAAAATGCTCGATGCCGCGAGTGAGGTTGGCCTCGACCAGAGCAGTACGGCTAACGTCAGTATCAGCAACGTAATCCTCGGTAAGGACGTCGAAAAGGTCGCCGAGGTCAAAGGGATCATGAAGTTCGTCGTCAAACTTAGGCGATTTAGGTGTTGCGGCGGAGCCGGGTAGACCGTTGTCGGTGTCGTTGTCGTTGCTGCCAGAGTAAGAGGGGTGATCGTTAATATCGTCGACGTTGAAATTGACGAATGGCATAGGGAAACGGCGACAATACGTCGTCGTAGGACAAAGGGGAGGTCTCTTATCCACTGGATAAAGAGAACAGTCTCTTATTCGCTAAATGAAGAGACGGGCACGACCATTGCGGCTTGGTAGGCGCGGAGGTGCGAGGACTAAATCGCTGCGAGGCGAGGGCGCGACCTAGCCTGACTGGTGGTGCTGGAATCTGCGACTCGACGAGGCGATTCCTACACGGGTGGATTGCGCAGCTAACTGAGCGCGCGACGATTCCACAAATCTTGGGTTTGCGCTGTGAACGCAATAGTTTAAAAGGTGTAATTAACTATCACGGGCAAAGAGTAGAGTGTAGATATAGATATACGTAATTGCACGAAGGAGAAAGGGAACAGTCGCAAGCTGTGCGCAGAGGACTGGCCTTAAGTAGGGTCCCAGCCGCGCGAGGCTGGGACGACTTGGCCAATCAGACTGCANCGGGCAAAGAGTAGAGTGTAGATATAGATATACGTAATTGCACGAAGGAGAAAGGGAACAGTCGCAAGCTGTGCGCAGAGGACTGGCCTTAAGTAGGGTCCCAGCCGCGCGAGGCTGGGACGACTTGGCCAATCAGACTGCAGCAGTCTTAGAAGCAGCTGCAGCCTGCACAAGCATGTGAATGGTACATGGTGGTGAGACCATGGCCCCAATCACGTACGACAGTCACAGAGGTCTAACCCTGTGACATCACCTGCCCTGTCATACTTGCAAGGGCACAGTATGGGAGAGTGTGACGAACGGCAGTCTGATCTGCCTAAGTGGGATAGCTGAAGGTAGTAAACTATCAGAGCCGTTCGGTGAAGCCAAAAGGTTCACAACAAGTATGCGTGCGTGATACTGGTTTCAGTGATAATGATCAATTGACTACTGTCGAACTATCTGACAATCTGAGTTCTCCAGTCGTCCCTTTATACTGCATCGTGAACTTCCCTGCCACCGTCGTTCTCTTGTCTTACGCGCCTGGCTCGAGAGTGGGTTTGGCTCGACGGTGAGCCTGGCTCTACTCGTGAGCCTGGCTCGACTGTGAGCCTTTGCCTGTCTGTGAGCTCACTTCCTTTGGCATGGTTACACTGCCCAGCCTTCACGTGGCTGTTGTGTACCGGTGGCTTGGTTGGGCCGTGTCCTTCGCTTATAGTTCGTAACAGGAGCCTGAGCCGGGGTGTATGGCTCGTTGACTGCATCGTCTTCGAGCACGTGCAGGGCTTGGAGGAGTTATCCCTCGAGTGAATCGGGGTCATAGGAGTAGCTACCTAAATAGACAGGCAACACCCAGTCATTCAGACTGTTGCCTGCCGACAGTCATCTATACCTATCTACTTAGACTTCATCCACATGCAATTCACTTTAAGGTGTGTTCGTTTCCGCGTTAGGAAAAATCGCTAACTTCCCTCTTAACGCGCATGGTCCACAGCTGCAATCATGCAACATTAAGGCAGCGTTAAGGTAGGCCAAGGCTTTGGCTGTAAGATGGAAAGAGGTACTTAACATTGAAATCGGGGGCTCTCCTTTCTACCTTTCTTTTTTCTTTCTCTTTCTTCCTCCATTCAATTAACAAGTTCACCATTACCCTTCTCATCACCCTTTTCCTCGCCCTTCTTATTGCCCTTCTTATTTACTTTGATGAAAAGGGGTCTCAAATCGTGAATTTCAATTGGGAATAGCCTCATTCATTGTCTTCCAGCATTCGAGGTTGCGACGGCTACCCCCTATAGGGGGTTGGATCCTTAACCGTAGTCCTTGCTGCACTACAGCTCAAAATCGAGCTGTCTGGCAGTAAGGAATGCTGTTAAGAATTTCGAGGATTCTAGACTTCTGATTGGTCAAATCGAAGATTTGGAGTAAGTGCAGGTGGTTGCAGGTGGTTGCAGGGCGAAAACCTTAACTGTCTAACTTTTTACAGCGGAAACGAATACACCTTTACGAGTCACATCATCATCAGTCAGGCTCGTGAGTATTCACGCATCAACAAAACAATAACCGCTCGAATAATTGAATTGCAATTTTCTTATTGTAAATCCTATTGGATTCAACTAAGCGTATATTGTTTTATTGATTCTACCATTGGTATCGCAAAAACGTTGTACTAGAGTGTCAGGAGCGTCTCAGCAGTCAGTCACTTACCAATTTGGCCCAAAGGTGCCAAGAACCGTCACTTGATTGAAGAGTAAAAGGGACAATAGGAATCCCGAGTACTTGGGTACCTCTACTTCTATTATTCTTGTCGTGGATAGGTTATCATTGCGCTGTGATGCCTCCTCTCCTAGTGGTATAAAAGGCACTGTTTCTGTCGGTGAAAGAAATCTTTCCCCTTTTTTCTCCTTTGCTTTCATCAACCATCAATCACTCAGGTAAGAGCCTCATTTCTCATCTCAACTGTAGAAGGTAGTTCTCCCTTCCAGACATCTTGTGTAAAATTGGACTGGACATTCAGCGTCGCCGCTTCCCCTTAACTTTTGTCCGTCCCTACATTATCACCTCATTCATCTGAGAGTAAACAAGTCCTTCAGCACATCCCCAGGACTACCAAGCGGTGAAGAAAATTGCTTTGACAGTCAGCTTGCATGCCCAACCCTCGTGTTACCCACCTGGAAGAGTTAAGTTTCCCCCTTCCTACAGGAAAGAGAGCCCACGGCCTATCCTCTTAATTCGCTGCCCACCTCATCGACAATGGCTGTCCTTAGAGGTAACCTGAAAGGGCAAGGCAGTCTACCTCAGTTCACCTTCTTCAGTCTCGGGTTTCCACATATTTCAAGCTCTCAACCTTTCCCGCTCTTCTTGTTACTGCTATCATTTTTATTCGTACCTCCTTATCAACAAGTACCTTTCAAGACAATCCACCAGATACATCTCTGTTGTTCAGTTGGGTGTAGAAAAGAATATGCCCTGCCCCAAGTGCGATCCTAGCCCCCTCCTTTGAGATTATTCGAAGACCTCGCCTGTAACACTCGATTACCCGTTGAAATGAGCGCCCAGTGGCTTTGCATATAGGTACCTACCCGTGCGGGTGGACCGTAACATGAGGGAATCTTCCGACTGCAGACTGAAAAACGCGGACTTACTGCGTAGACTGCCATGCCCTTTCAGGTTAGAAGCAGTCGTTCGAGATGGAGTGGGCAGTCGATGTAGATGACAGGGTCAAAGTTGACCTCGCTGTCGTCTCATACTCCAGCCAGTGGCCTGATAGAAGTCATCTGAGAGGAGCCCATATCGCTCACCAGCAATCCCAATTGAAGCGAACTCCTTTAGCACTTTCCTCAGCCGCCAAAGTTGGCCTCGCTTTCATCTCAAACTTCAGCCATTGGCCAGTAAGAAGTCGGGGGCAGCTGGATGAAGCCCATATCACTCACCAGCAAACCCAATTGAAGGGTTCACGACGTTGTTTGCACATTGATACGTACTGTTCCATCTCATCTCTCCATCGTTCCAAGCTGAGCCAAGCGGCATATTACCCAACCCAGTGAATTTTCAGCCGATGTAGCACTCCTCCGACTTTCTTTCAGTCGTTGGTGATAGTTCTCACCGCAACGCAAGCCGTCCCGCTCTGTGCTTTGGCCTTCTATCACGTCACCCACCCTCCTCGGCTAGCCTGTGGTGCGTAGGCGGAGAGCGTCCCCTCCTTCGAATACTTAAAGGCACTCTTCCTTGCTCTCGACTTTCCTCTTCTTCCTCCCTTTCCTTCGACAGAGCAAGCAGTCAAGCGTTTCGCTTCTGCAACGTGGATATATATATCCTACTACTGCCTTTTTATATATTTGGCCTGGCCACTAACATCATCACCACCTACCCAGATAGGATATCACGTACCACAACACTCAACTACAACGCAGTAAGTAGCATTTCAGTCCTCAGATTATCCTCTCTTTCATCATCATTATCATCATCTGTCGGCAGCATCAGAGGTCGACATCATCATCTCCACACACAATTTCTTCTGGCCATCACTAACTTCGGAATCAGAGAATCTTGCCGTCATCGCCTCCAGCATTGCCGGCCATCAAACCGCCCCCCAAAAATCTTTTTACGACGGTCATTGCACCACCAGCAAAAGATCAGTCGACATCACTCCCGCTCCTGTCAAGATGGCTGGCCCATCTCTCTTTTTCTCCTCTCGCGCTGCCGCCAATTTCGAGTGGCTGACCCCGGAAATGCAGCTCATGCCTGCTGTGGACGTCTCCTCACCATCCCTCGCCAAAGTGGCGACTGACGACTTCACGACCGGTGACTCCCACCACCCTGCCACTCCGGCAGACAAGCGCCCCGTCCGCCCTGCTCCAGCCGCCACGCCTCCCTCCTCTCCTCCCACCCACCAGCGCAAGCTGGTTACCGTCCGCCGAGTCGTGGGCGTCGACATGAAGACCCACAAGACTTACGACAAAGTGGTTGTCGACGGCTGGACCGTCGCCGCTACACGCCACTCCGTCCGCCAGGGTCAGCTCGCTGTTTTCATCGAGCCTGATGCTCTCCTGCCTGCTGTCGACCAGCACTACGCCCAGTTCTCTCAAGCCGGCAATTTCATGAAGGTTAACGGCAAGGAGTACTTCCGCGTCGCTACCAAGTCGCTTGGCTCGCCAAAGGATCCGAGGTCCCAGTGGGTTTCGCAGGGACTTGTCATCAAGCTTGAGGACTTCCCGGAGATCAACGCTGATGTGATCAGGAAGGGTAGGCTGGCGAGGTTTGAGGCTGAGCAGCGTTCGAAGGAAGTGGTCGACTACTCGCATATGCTGGGCGTCGTCCAGTGGGAACCTCATGGCACGGCCGGTCCTAACGGCAGCGCTTCCGTCAAAATTCCGTCGTTCGTCAAAAAAACGGACACGGAACGTGTCCAGAACTGCCCCAACCTGTTCACCGATGAGAAGTACAAGCATCTCCTCTACCAGGAGTCGATCAAGCTCGACTGCAGTAGCATGACTTGCTACTTCGTCCCAAAGAATTCGAAGTACTTCTCCCAGCTGCACAAGCCTCATCCCGGATCATTGGCTCAAAGCGTTCTTTCGTTGGGTCGCTTCGGTGTCTGCAGCAAGAACAACGACTTGCCCTACTCCAAAGACTGCCCGTATTGGAAGGCAGCACTGGCGAATAACCTTCCGGTCATTTTCGAAGGCCTGCACCAGAAGAACAGAAATGGCACCATTGCCATCCAGGGCGAACTCGTCGGTCCGGGAATGAATGGCAACCACCACGGCCTGCCAGAGAACTCCGACCCGGAGTTCCATGTCTTCTCTGTCTGGGACATCCAGAGCCAAAAACGCTGGGACCCCCGCGTTGTCAAGAACTTCTGTGATGCTCACAGCCTTAGGCATGTCGAGGTAATCGGGTACCACAGACTCCGAAACATCGCCGACAACCACGAGGATTTGATCACCTTGGCGGAGTGTCGGGGAGGCGAGGGACTGGTGTTTAAGAGCTGCGCTGATGGTCGCTGGTTTAAGGTCTTGTCTCGCGAGTGGATTATGAACCAGGGCGACGAGAAGGATGCTCGGAAGGCGAACAAAGCGATGACCGGAGGAACTAACAACAACGCCTCGACCGGAATGAAGGACAACGTTTCGAACAGCAAGGAGAACAACGCCTCCGACAAAAAGAACAACACAGCTGAGACCCAAGTTACCAACTCGGATCAAATCAAGGAGGCGCATGCCGAGACAAAGAGTTTTGAGCAGCAGCAAGCCAACGATAACAACAACGTCGACAAAGGCAGACCGGAGTACACAGGGGCTGGGTTGCGCGAGACCAAGATCCAGGAGGAAAAGAAGATGTTGATAGAGAATTGGTTGGACAACACCGAGCCAACTGACGAGGAGACGAAGGCGGAGGAGACTTTGGTTGCCGACAACATGAAACCCGAGGACGCTGACGAAGGAACGGTGGAGAAGGTTTTGGTCGTCGACAAACCTGACGATGCTGGCGAAGGAACTTCCGAGCACGTATATATCCAAGACGTTGAAGAGAAACCTGCCGAGAAGAAGGTTGGTGAACTCTCAGACACCCCTTCGACAATGGACTTCGACAACGTGCAGGACTATTTGAATGGCCCTGTCATCTGGCTCGGACGACCGATGACTCACAGGGAAGCCATCGGAGAGATTGGACGCGTCATCTTAGCGGAGATGGCACTTCACAACAGCAATGTCGAAGCGTCCCTGAAGTACCTGGCGGAGGTTGTTGCGGACGAGCTGAAGTTCGTCGAAACCGACAAGAATGTCGCTGACCAAGAGACGGCGGCTAAGGAGGATACTCCGGCTAACATCAGTCCCATCATTCCCAACACTCCCAACAGTCCTACCAGCCTCGACACTCCCACCACACCCAACGCTCCCATTACTCCCCACGAGAGCAACCCAGCAATGGAGCCGGAAATCGTTTCCGATGCCGTGACAGGACCAGCCGAGTTAGATGCCATCGGCAACCCTACTCCCCCCGCATCCGAACATAACGACGAGCAAAACAAGTTCGCAGGCCTCAACTGGGATGATTACAAGATCATCAAAAGGGGAGGCCAGTTGGTCTGTATCAGACGGGAGGAGTATGTGCCTAGAAGCCCGCCCTCATTGTATCCATCCGCTGAGGAGATGGCCCGCCGCAGGGAACAGCGGCGCCGTCATCGCCGTTGAGACCAGAAAAGAGGTGTTCAGAGCAGTTCCAGTCGTCGGTTTGTTGGAGCAGGAAATCGGTAGTTGGTTGAGTGGCTGTTCCTCGCGTTTGTGGAATTCTCCATGAGTCGGCGGCATCGTGATGGGAGTTTATATTTGGTCGCATTCTTCTTCTCCCTTTTCAGGCCAGGTTGGGTTGGTTCGCACAGGTAGTTCTAGTCCTCCAGGAGAGGGGCGGCATTCCCAATCGACATGATCATCGAGACATGTTCAGGCTGGAAAAAGTCGGCGATTGCCTGACTGGTGGGTTTCCAAGCTCCGAAGAGCTGTGATGGGAATTGGTAGCATTTGCATGAGATTATGGTCTGAGCGCTTTTTTCACCGAGACTTGAAGGAACAAGGGAAATGCTTCACAGCAGGACTGTGGGCGTTCGGTTGCTAAAATATACCTAGTACATGACTGAGGTAGTTAGCTTTAACATTGCTGGTTTTCCCTTGAGGTTCGTGTTGCTCGTATCGATCGTGAAAAGTGCGCCACCTGTGACATGAAACTTGATTCCAGTACACCTGTTGACAATCCACGAATCGTGCGACTGATGACTGGCGAGTGTCACTGAGGGTGTAGTGCTCAAATGAGTGCCGGTGGCACAACCGCAGTGCCGAAAACATGTGGTGACGATCTCATTGTCATTGGGTAACCAAAGAGCACAGCATCGGTGGTGTAATTGAAGACCCTTGAGCTCGACACCAGAGCCTTAACAATAATATTATAAAAGGTGTATTGGAAGAGGATGAGGACCTCGACGTCGTCAAAAGAGGATCCCCTACTCCACCAAACAACAGAAGCTCAAACCACCGGCAGATCAAGCTGGGGCAAGCGGAGCTCAAAAGAGATGATCGAAGGTGGTCAAAGCTCCCAGTTGTGGTGCCTGGACCTGTCGCAGCTGAAAACCCAATTCAGGTCAGGCTTCGAGATGAATCCCCACTTTTGCCATGCAAGTTCCAGCTGAACGGACCAGTCACATCGTCCGGATCCCTTCCAGCGTCTCCCAGCCTCTGAAATTCCCGGCCAGTGTCACTGTAACGCGAGCGCATCCACTGATTCTAAAGTCTGGGTCATGTCCGTTCACGTCCCCCCGTCCTCTCCGGCGCTTGTTCAGCTTCTCAACATTGATAAAATATCTCGTGATTTTCATCCAGACACCACTTGTTCTCATCTTTCATCCCATCCACTCACTAGCTCACCACTCATCTTGAAAGAATAACCAACAGTTGAGCCTCACTTGACGACATACCGACCCAATGCCACCACCTCCACCGCCTCCCGCGACCCGGACCATGTCTCCGCCGACAAGGCGCCCTGGTGATCGCGACCAAATGTATAATCCGCGCCAGTCGGATGCCAGCTTGCCCTATCGATCAGACAACGATACGGTTACCATTCAGAAGCCCAATGGCTCCGAAACCACTTTCAAGCTTCCTCCGTCCAACCTCAAGGACCTGCCATACCGACCTGCTCCCAATGGCACCTCGGATCTCAAGAGACGGCCATCCGACCCAGCCTACCGCCCCGGAGACCGTGACCGTGAACCGCAACTACAACGAAGAGCCACTTCCCCAGCACCAGGAAGAATCCCGCCAGCTCCAGTATCTCCCACTTCCAAGCCATCTTATGTTCCCGGTCACTCCCCGCCAGGCTCACGGAAGCCTTCCTCTGGCAACTACAACCCACCAGCAGGCCCCAATGGTCCCGACGGCATGCCGGGTGGCTTTCCCACCGGCGGCCGTATCAAAGTGGAAACTCCTCCTTTGGATCCTCTCGACCCGCGCTCGCCTTCGTTTGTCCGCCGTCCCCCTCCCGGTCCTGCTCCCATCAACGGCGGCATGGACGGCGACCACAACGGCTCTTTGAACGCCATCGGCGGTGGCAGCCGCCGTCCCGACGTAGTCGAATCCATGCCCGGTCCCGCGGCCTCCCTTCCCTCCAACAAGGATGATCGTGGCCGGTTTGATCGCGATCGGACTCGACCCAGCACCAATAATCCCCGTTACGGCTCCGAGCGTCCTCCAAGTCCAGGCTACACCAAACCACTCCGCCCTCTCCCTCCCCGCAACGGCAGCAGCACCGGAAACAGCGACTATGGCGTTCCCACCAGCAAACCGAATGGCACCAAGCCCACGACCAACCCCAACCCAGGGGCAACCAACCCGACGACCCGTCCCTCCATCGGCCCGGGCCGCCACGGCTCCATCATCGAAATGATGCCCGGCCCCGCCGCGCACTCTCCTCCTCCTCTTGGTCACAGCCACGGTCACGGTCACATTCATCCCTCCCTTTCCAAACCTAGCAAAACCGCCGCAAAGCTCACCGAACTCGAAGAAGGCCTACTCTACGGCGACACCGAGCTATACCCACCGCAAATGGAGCTGGGCGACTACCGGCAAGCAACCGAGTGTTCTCTGCGGGAGTACATGGCTTTGCAGCGCAAGCGGCGACAAATCAGCTACAAGATTGCGGCCGGCAACAGCGGCAAGGAGGCAGTCCTGATTGAGGAGAAGCTGAGACATCAGGCCAGCACGGCGATCGATGAGTTGATTGAGTTGAGAGGAAGGGTGGCGGAGATAGTGAGGAGGGGGGAGAAGGCGAGGTGGAGGCGGTATTTGTGGAGTGGGGCTTTGTGAGTTTTCATCCCTTCCTTCCCTTTGGTTTTCCTGCGTGATGACCGCTGCGCTCGGCCTTTTTTCTTTTCCTCGCTGCGCTCGATTTCCCCCTTCTTCTCCCTGGCCAGAGACTAACAAGGACAACAACACAACAGCGCAATCTTCATCCCCCTAGTAAAATCCTTCTTCCGCCCTTCCACCGTCGACAAAGGCGCGCATGCTCGTTACGGTAGTAACAGAACCGAATACGCCTTCCGGAAATCCAAGACCTTGCTCAACCGGATCCTCTCGCAAGCTCGCCGTCCCGGTTTGGCGAGTCTGAGTTTCCTTGTTTTTGCGGTCTTGTACGTCTTTACGAACGAGGTCTCGCTGAGGGCGGCGAGGACGGTGAGCAGACGCCTGAAAAGGTTGACGGCCAAGGTGGAGAGGGGACGGGAGTTGGGCGAGGAGGATTTTAGGGGGTTGAAGGGGTGGAGGTGGGGGGTGCTGGAGTTGACTGCTTAGGGTAATGGGGGTGGTGGTTTGAAGATGGGGATTGGGATGAAAGTTGGAGATGTGGGATATGGGATGGTAATGCATGAGAAAAGGGAGGAGTGAAGGGGAAGAGATGATATCGATGAATAATGACTGGTAATGACGGAGTTGTTGGGCGTTTAGATGATTTTCCTTTTTTCTTTCTTAGACTAATGATGGGGTTTGGGAGAAGAAGAAGAGGAGGAGGAGGAGGAGGAAGGGCGGGTTGGAAAGAAGGGATGGTTGATGATTTGTTGGTTCCCGTCCATGTTTGCTGTTTTCATACCCTCGCTTATACCATTGCTGAATTCTAATTTGTATGTAGGAAGTAATATCGAGGTAGATTGACCCGTGAACTTAGTAGGCTGCAATATAATGCCCGTTGAAGAGTCAGACACCACGCTGGTTGCGGATTGTTGCTCTGTTTGACAAAACATTGCCGCTTCCCCCTTCCGATCAGGCGCACCGCTTAACAGTATGTTGTTTATCGGTTTGCATCATTTGAGTCATCAACCAACGCTTATCGTCGTTTGTCAACATCCCAATAACACTGACACAGACATAGATACCTCCGCTATCCAGCTATAATATCATGCCAACCCCTCTTCCGTTTACTCCGGTAACTTACTTGCTCTCTGGTGTTCAGCATGAACGGTACTCTGGCTAAAAGTGACCGTCATCATGGCCACCCCCAACTACACACCCGAGCAAATCTCCGCCCTCCGATCCCTGCGCCACAGCCTCCGCTCCGCAAAATACGACTGGGAAGTTCGGCAGCTGTTGAAGAATACAGCTAGCGCCACAGGGCTTAAGCAACTACAGTTGGTACAATGGCAGGATGGAGATAACAACAGAAAGAATCTGCTGCATTATTTGGTGGATGAGAGGCTTGAAAGTAAGTGCCCTAGGTACCTCAGACATATTACTGTTCCTGTACTTTCCATGCTGTGGCCTTGTGGGATATGAGAACACAGGTCTGGTGGATGTGGCTAGTGGCAGATGTGGGCGTAGCGAAGGTAATTTTGATGTTGACGTTCCGCAAAAACAGAAGTAGCAATCCTCCTCATCAAAGTCTTCTGGGACCGCAAGGAAGAAGACCAAAGGCAGCTCATGCGCATCATCCGGTACCCAAAGTGCTACATCGATAGTCCTCAAGGAGGTAATGAGGAATACACGGTTGAGCGTCTCCCGGAAGGAAGAAACTGTGAGCAATTGGTGGATATGATCACCCGGTTTCGCGAGCTGTATCCCGCTCGAGCAGATGTGGGAGAGGAAGAGGAAGAGGAAGAGGAAGAGGAAGAGGAAGAGGAAGAGGAAGAGGAAGAGGAAGAGGAAGAGGAAGAGGAAGAGGAAGAGCAAGATGGGGACGAGGAGGAGAGAACAAGGGAAGAGACAGAACGTATGGTTAAACGCCTTCAACGAATAAGCACCCCTATACCTAGAACTTCTTCTCCTCCCCTTCCTTCGTCAACGTCAACTGGTTCTCTTAAACTGGTAGCCGCTAACTTTTCTTCACTTGTAATAAAGACCCCTCTTCATCCTCATATTGCGCGGCAAGCTAGTTCTAGTTCTAGTACGTCTCCTACATTACCTCTACCTAGTACTCCTCTATATGTACATAGTACTCCACCTCCTGTTGTACAGATACGCACTCTTCAACCTGGTACTCACGGGCATCAACCTAGTACCCCTCCACCTTTCATACCATCCACTCCCCCAGCACCAGGGGCCCCAGCCACTCCACTTTGGTATCCTCCCTCAGATCCAGATCCAGAGCCAGAGCCAGAGTGGGAAGAAGAACAAAGAGCAAGGGAGGATCAACTGCTTCCGAGCCCCCGACTACCTGTACCGGGTCCTCCTGTGCCTGTACGGTCGTCACCGCCTGAACCTGGCACTCCAGTTCGTTTAGCACCCCAGTTCGTTTAGCACCTCTCCTTTATGGGATCCATGCACTGGGTTGAACATGAGACTAATCCTCCTTGCGGTAAATGGTATGTAGTCCAGAAATAGTAGAGGTAGATGGTTGTAGTAGTCCTAGAGGTATGCATGCATGCTAAGGGTTTCTTTGCAGGCGTTACATAAGGTACCTACCCTGGCATCACCCCGGCGCCTTCGTGGGACACCGTAACGCTCCCCTTGGTAGGTAGTGTAGAGGTAGGGAGGGATCTTATGGGTTGGGTGTGGTAAGGAAGTGAAGAAAATAGGTATAGAAACTTGACAAGGTGGGTGTAGACGAACTAAAACACGGGGTATTAGTAGAGAGGGAGGGCTTTCATGTTTGAGCACCTTAAATGAAGAAGAAGAGGTCGTTTCCCAAATGTAAAGGAGAGGAGGCTCCGAGTGCTTTCGTACCTTTACCACCGGGGTGGTTTCCTGTAGAAGCCAAGTTCTGGGTGATTGATGTGCTTGGATTCCAGTCTGTGACAATGTGCATCGTTTTAACACTGGGTCTAGTAAGGCCTGTCTGTATTCCAAGATCCCGACCAATCCAGTCGGTGGTTGATGCCCGTCACAGCTGCTATTCCGCCAGCGATGGATGGTTTTGGGTGTGATTTCATAACTTTGTATATTCCACGTCTCTCTTCCCCAGTGATAATCTGGCTGTTAGGACTAGAAATAATCAGCGAGTAAACTTCGCTTCGTTCTAATCTGCTAATACTGAGTGACTACCTCCATGGTTTTCAGCCTTTTTCCAGTTTATTTCAAGTTTGTCCGAGCCGTCTAGCTATCTCTACAAAGACTAATAGACATATCTATGTTATCCCAAATGAATATGAAAGTGTTGTCCCCTTGGCGTTTATTCCGCCTCCATACAGAGATCGACTGGCGGTATGCAAGTGGCTCGGTCGGGGTCTGGGAACCTGCAACGCAGCCTTTCTCATCAGTAAGGGTGCCCTTAACGCAGTAAGCGGGAGTGAGAGTAATACCCTCTCAAAAACTCACCAATCTATAATTCTAGAAGCCCGCTCTATATTTTCAACAAAATCATCCGCTTCATTCCCGTCCTTTTCGCTTAGTGTCTTCAACAGATACGGTGTGGGCTGGAGACACCCAAATACCCATCAAGGGTGATGTACGTGTAGAGGTAGGTGTAGAGAGAGAAGTGACCTATGGCTGAACGAGGTGGCAGGACCGGTGTTCTCATCCTAGTGTGCCGTCACCCAAGCCTGCGCGCGTCTGTGGAATGATGATTGGTGCCCGTTCTCACGATTGGTCGTTACCGGTTGACTACGGCGTTGCTGGAGTACAATGGCCACGTAAAGCGTTTCCGACTTTTCCAACATCGTTATGATGTCTCTTCTGATTGCGTGGATGTCCGACCCAATAGCTGTTTACAGCCCTACAATCTCGTTGGCGTGTTGTCAATTTGCCGTTGACATGGTGCTCTGGAGTCCACGTTTATTTGTCCTGAACGAGAGTAGATAGAATGCTGTCTGTACAAACTGTAGGGAGAAAATGGAGGTTACTTTCTTGCAGAAGGTCGGTGACGAACGGCTTTAAGAAGGGTTATTGATTATGACACAAAAACACGTGCTTTGCAAAAAGCTGCCTTGAGGTTCGCCGAAGCAAGTATCGTTGAATTGGGTTTCGGGCGGTTTATTGGTGATATGATTGTTGTCCGACGTCGTGGAGATATTGTAGGCGGGAAGACTTCTCCTCCAACGGAGCTTAGCATCTGAACGTGAGGCAACGGTGGACAGGTCTTGAATCAACTCTCCGTTCTCCCGCCTTCCTCATCGGTTGTCTGGTAACAACTCCCACGAATGCTACCTAGAGGTAGCCGTCGAATGGTTTCTGTTGAGTCGTCTTGGGAGTCACGAAGCTTCGCTCCTACCGACAAGTGACTAATCAGCGTTGCCGCCTTCCCAATCAAGCCATGTGCTAACAGATGAGCAGGGTGGGTTGTGCCTGCCGGGATCACAATTGGAAAGACCACCCAACGTTCAGACATTCTGCGCTTTCCTCTACCTTGCAATCTGGGTCCCTTGCTTCCTTTTACTTACACATTTTGGATTAACGCCTCCAAACAGCATGCTTTGTATTCCTTCCATCTCAACACCTTTGACGTCACCACCCTCCCTGGTATGCCTGACAAATATGATCTACGCCCTCCGCTGTACGGAGACAATGGTAGGCTATCTCAGGCAAGTACTTAACAGTGGCGCTCGGTTTCTGCTGAATCTCTTGGACCGCCACGATAGTAGGGACAAACGAGGCGAGAGGAAGTTGTTGTATTCAGAAGGAAGACAAGGCTACGGACGAACGCGGGGAAAAGTTAGCTAAAGGAGTGAGGTGCTGGAGAGTGGGTCCAGCCCGGCAGGCAGGCGGCTGGTCGGCTGGGCACAAGAGAATCAATCCCCATTAAAGACCTTTGTTCATCCTCACCGAGCTTGACGGATCTCGCTACACACTACGCGTTGGATGTGGTGTATGGCCAAAGATGCAGGCTGCCGTCTGGCGCAGCAACTTCTCCCTCTCCTGTAATATTACAATACGCGTCAATATGGCGAGATGGCACACAACAACCAGTCACAAAGAGGTCAGCCCGCCGCCATTGAAGCGAAAAAGAGGCCAAGCATTGGATAGCCCCCGTGCCTTGTCAACACTTCAACAGCCAAGCAGCTCTTCTCCACGCAGAAATTCGTTCCGTGTGTTCTCGTGGAACATCAACGGCATCAACACCTTTCTGTCGTCCACTCCCTCCACCAGAAAGTTCTTCGCAGAATCCACCAAGACTGATGCACCGCCAAACGCCTATCGACTGCACAAACCTCCAGAACAAGCACTATTAGGCGAGCCATATTCGCTACGAGCCTTCCTTGCCCGCCATGACTGGCCTGAAGTCCTCTTCCTCCAGGAACTCAAGATCAAGCTGCAAGACGGACCGGCTCTCTTGTCCGAACTACTCTCTGCTCTCAACACCCCGCTCAATGCTGCCGACAATGTGTCCGACCATCGTACCTACACTCTCGATGCAGTGCTTCCACGCGACAAGCATAATGTCAAAGCCTTCGGAGGAAAGATGTATGGTGTGGGAACAATAATGAGGGCAGACTTTGCTCGCAAATGGGTTGCTACTGTGCGCGAGGTTGACTGGGATATCGAGGGGAGAGTCAGCGTTGTTGAGATGAGAGGGGCGCCAGAAGGACAAGATGAGAATGAGCTGACCACGAAACCCCTGGCTCTCCTCAATGTCTATGCCGTCAACGGCACAACGCAACTGTACCGTTGCCCCCTAACCGGCGACACCCATCCCAGCTGCCTCACTCGTCATGACCGAAAGCTCGCCTTCCATTCCCTGCTCCGAGACGAATGCCTATCCCTGGAAGCACGCGGATTCTGTGTGGTCGTTGCAGGCGACGTCAACGTAGCCAGAGGACCTGCTGACGGACACCCCAACCTCCGAACTTTGCCCGAACAACATTGCCTTGACAGGGCGGATTTCAACACCAAGTTCTTTGGCAAGGAGGACAATAAGCGAGCGGGGGCCTATGTCGGAACACAAGACGAAACAAACGAGAAGTGTCTCGATGCCGTGGATGTGTTCCGTGCAAAATATGGCATGGAGAAAAGATACACATATTACTCATACTACGGGGAGTGGGGGAGCAGTTGCGACAGGGTCGATATGGTGTTTGTTTCCAAGCAGTTGTGGGACGACGGACGCGTACTTGATACGGGAATACTTAATACGCCTCAGGAGTGCGGTCCAAGTGATCACGTACCGTTTTGGGTGAAGGTCGCTTTGTGAGGGTACTAGCTGAGGCAAAGAGAGCATGGTATCATGTCCCACTTATCCCTCAATGTTACCTTTTGCATATAATATCTGACAATCCCCTTGGGATGTTTTTGTGACTGTGCATCTGATTCTCACAAACTCCAAGCCCTTGGTTTTAGAACCCCTGAGTGTCGGACCCTTGGATTCCACCAGAGTAAACAATGGTCGTCGAGATCCACAGCCACGCGAGTCAGAAAAACCCTGAACAGCACCCGCAGTCCCACACCAAATCCACACCACTTGATAAACCCTAAATCCTTCCAATGTCTTCAACAAAGCGTGGAATTCCATACGGATCGGGTATGGTGTAGCGGTAACATCGTTGACTCTCACTTCTCCAGGAGTGACTGCTTTCTCAACAGCCCCGGGTTCGACTCCCGGTATCCGAGTGATATAACGATTCAAGTGATCCGGTTCTCCGCGCTTTCCTTTTTTTTTTTTTTTTTTTTTTTTTTTTTTTTTTCTTTTCTTCCTCTGCAGCATTCTTTTTTTCGTGTCTCATCTCTTCATGTTTCTTGTTTTGCGGTCTCACGTACAGCTTCTCGATTTACCTTCTTTTTCACTTCCATGGTCCTCTATTTGAGTCGCGGGTCGTCATATGGAGTCCGTCGTCACAGACCATATTGTAGACATCCGAGTTCAAATTATTGTGGTTTTTCAGAGTTGCTCGTCCATGTCTGCCAATTCGCCAAAATTATCCTGCTTCTCTCCTATTTCGACTTCCCATTTGCCATGTATCACAGGGTGAGCTTCGTGCACTTTCTGCCTCCCGACCTATTCAAAGGATAACATCGCCAACTCACAACCTCTCCACGTTCATTCGTCCAGTTCTGTTCACCATCCTATATCGCTGCGGCAGGGTACTTATAGGAGAACTACATGCACGTCATACTCAGAATGTCGGGAGGCTGTATGCTAGGGCCCAGCTATGTCGATAACGTATATACTTGCGGAAAGATATCAAGGCCGTCACTTTCCTACCCACTGACAATACGGGTCTATTATTTCATTGTTCCGTGTTACTTCTTGGCACTCTACTCTCCAACCCCTGGCGGGCTCTCTGAAAAAAAATATATATATATACCAACCAGTCAGTCTTTACCCGGTGTGCAAGCTCATCAAGCGAGCGTCTATGACCTTTAATAACACATGTTGAGTTGATTTTTTCGGCTATCATCCGTTCATCAATGCCCATGGCGTACAAGGCGCCGATGATCCACGCCACAAGTTCTATAGGTTGTGAAGTACAGGATTCCGGTTAGCCCGTTATTCCAAGAAGTGTACAACATGCCCTGTGATTGCCTGGTCTACCAGCTCCAGATAATACATACAGTGTACGTAAGGTTTGAGGCCAACGTTTCGCCTTCTGAAGGGAACAAGAATCTCACATACCTGGATGTCCCTCATACACGTAACATTGTACCAGATTAGTAGTACTCCTCCACTCCCGCTCATCTTTCCACAGAACCATGTCGGGTATGCTGATCCCAAAGTCATTGTTTGCGTTGCATAGCATTAAGCATACTGGATCCATAGAATCGGCCCAGGTGTCTGGCTGCTTATTTGCGCTTCAATGCGTGATACAATCTGAGTAAGTGGAAGAGCAAGTAAGCAGGACATGTGTAGGCGTTATCTCCACGTGAACTAAGTATGAAGCAAAATAGGTAAACAGATGGCGTTTCCTTTCCTTTGATTCCCCATCTCCCTATTTCTCCATCCCATTGTCCAGACAAACTCACCTTCGTTACTAAGAACAAGCATTAAAACAGGCTTCCTTTCGCTCGGGAACGACGACCGTGCCGCTATGGCTTCTTCTCCGAGAGAGAAAAAACAGGAATCCTCAGAACACAAGTTACCATGCAAGACACTCTTCACAGGGACTTCATCTCTATTCAACCACGACATCACGCATATTTTACATTGGAACTAGGGATATAATAAACAAAAAAAAAAAACATCCAGCAAGCTTAATATTCTATCACCTCTCTCTACACCCAACCGTACAGAACATTGACAGATGAGTGAGTGTCAAGATTATTCTCAAACCACTCCACACACACCAAATAGATTCCCTTCCCTTCCACCAACCAGCCTCAAAAACCACCCTCTGGCATGGATTCTACGTAGAGGTAGTAGAGGGAAGACAGCCAACCCGTTCCAACATCCTCAAAATCCTCTCACACCCTTTCCTCTCCGCCAACTCCCTGAATGTCGTCGACTCCCCATGAATAAAACACGTCGCATCCACCAGCTCCTCAAGCGTCTCTTCGTCTTTGGCATGCAGCAGGATCTGACAAATTTCCATGGCGACGGCTGTTTTCACATTTCCGACACCAGTCAGTCAGCATCACTTCCTCGACAACTCCACCTCTACCACCAACACACCCTCCTCCACCAGACACCAGCCAGGTAGCTGGCTGTCTTTGCCATCATAAATACCCAGGTAAAAAAAGAGAGGCATGACGTACCTTCCTCCCCCTCATCAATAAAATAAAACAACGCATTTCTTCGTTTCTGCCCCTCCTCCTGCCAAAGCAACAAAGAGGGCACGTCGAGGTTGATAGCGTCCGAGGTCATGCTGAGGGTTTGCCACACTTCGTCGTACGAGGGCGAGCCGAGGAGGGTTTTGCGCATGATGCGGATGCCGTCGATTTGAGGGGTTGTGAGGGTTCCTTCGGGGGGTGGGACGATGCCGGCTTGGGTTGTCATTTTCAGGTTTTTTTTTTTTTTTTTTTTTTTTTTTTGTTCTTGAGGTTGGTTGTAGGGGCTTTGATGCCGGGTTTGTTTGGGGGTGGGTTTGTGGTGAGGGAGTGGAATATTGAATGGGGGGATGGAGGGAGGGAGGAGATATATTTGAGCAGTGCCAAGCAAGTGAATGGGTTTATAGGATTTGATGGTAATAAGATCAAACAAGGGATGGAATGGATGGCTATGGCCAGGACTGGACTTCATGAGCAAACGAGAAGCTTCATGATTGTGCTTGTTGTGGCGTGGGATTGGGATGAATGAATGACTGTGAGCCTGTGAGCAAGCAAATATGAGTGCGTTCTGGCGCGTGGAAGCAACAAAGGGCAAAAGATGAAAGAATATTCCATCATACTATTTCTGTAGCAAGCTCAACAACGGGACGAAACATAGAGGAAAAGACTTGTTGATTCTCGATTCTGCTGAGCAGAGAACCGGGCCATGGTCAGAAAACAATGGGCTTATCACAAGTGGGCGCTCCTAAGCTCATCGTAAATTATTTTCCGGGAACAAAGGCGGTTGTGACAATGAATGAGACCTGCAGTTGAGTACAGGTCACTCTTCGACCTCTCGTTCTTGTCTCTTGTCAAGATGGACAAAAGAAAAGGATATGATCCATCATTAGCTTCTGTGAGCCAGAGGGACAAGATTACGGGAGAAACTCGACGTCAGCAGAAGAAGAGTCCATGAACCAAACTGACCAGGATTCTCGGGCCGTCCCGAACGATGAGATCCCCAACAAGACCCTGACCTGTGGGAATTGCATTTCCTGGTCCAGAAAGAGGACGGCGGACGAACCCGCCATCGGCAATTCCAAGAAGATTAGATGAGCCAAGGTCAAGACGGTGGTGGTACTGGGATTGGCTATTGTTTTGGGAAGTACAGCGAGCAAAGGTGTTATTCTATCCAGTTCCTGCACCAGCGAGCGAGCATCGGCGCTGTTGTCTTGTGTGTGGTGCAGCGCAGCGGGACTCCAGATGGCGTTCCTAACAGCATGTCTCTTTGCCCCTGGGTTTGAGCCATATCATACCAGCTTCAGGTCAACCAGAAAGATCAAAATCGAAGATAATCTTGGCGACATGGACGACGAAGTGTCATCGAAGTGAAGTCTGTGAATTGTGATAGGGGCGGCTGCCAAAATGGGCCAGAACAAAACAATCTTGGCACTGACCAGGGCGCTGCATTACCTAAGCAGCTTTTTGCGGGAGTGAGGACCCACCTCTGGCGCTAGGCTGTTTCTAGCTCGCGCGGCATGCTCAAAGTGCTTCTCGCGTTTTTGACTGCAGGCGATTGCAGGGTGCGCCCAAATTCAACACTCCAACCAACAAGTCTGTGTGACGTCCTTTGTACAACTCGAAATCCTATTAGGAACCCGCTCTGAGGAAAGGTCAATAATCACCGCGCCTTGGATTGTCACGAGTCCTGAACCATCAGTTTGCTGTTACATCGACCAGCTTGCACTTGATCGCAAACAAGAGCAAGACATCCCTCGGAAACAAGCTCGAACGCAGCTTCGTCCAACCCGCATCTCAACGCCGCATTATCATCCTCCCTCGCGTCCATTTGCGACTTCGACTTCGGGCTCGAGCATCAACAATTGGCAGCGCTAGGAGATATCTACGAACTCAGCGATATATCACCAAGTGCTGGGCCTGCCTTCTTTTCCAACTCAGTTTTCCGACCGTCATGAGATTACCATAGTCGACGACATTCACACACTGCCACACGAACCACCCTTCACAATGGCGCGCTCCGAATCCCAACAATCCGTCTTCTCCTCTTATGCGCCGAGGTTACGCACCTACAACAACTCCCTCCTCACACCCGTTCTTCCCGGCACTGCTCCCGCGAACCCACTTTCGCGCACAACGAAGCGCGGCACTACCATCATCAACTATGCCGAGGATGGCTACGACGACTACGACGATGACGATGACAATACCCGCAGCCGCCGCCGCCCTACAGGTCTCCGCAGCGTACAGCCCGACGACGGTACTGTCAAGGCCGACCCGGCCGAGAAGGTTGGAAAGGATACACACGAGCCCGTAGAGGTACAAGGCATATGGCGGGACTGGATGGGAAGATTTCGCCAGGGACGATCTGATCAACAAAATTTCGCCCAAGCCAGCCTACCTCTCACATTGATCCCTATACGGATTGATCTCGATATTCCATCCTACACTCCGCCCCCGTCTCTCCCTCCGAATGTTGCGAACCTGGACCCCAACAGTCCTCTCTTCAAACCACAGGAGCCCACCGTCCCATACCGGTTACGCGACACGTTTCTGTGGAACTTGCACGAGACTTTGATAACCACTGACCAGTTTGCGACTGTCCTGGTCCAGGATTTGGACCTTCCTAACAGGAATCAGACCATAGCTGAGATCAGCAAGCAAATAAGGACACAACTAGAAGAGTACGCCGGTGTTGCTCTCCATCCTCTCTTCCACTCCCACCGCGACCGTCCAGCAACCGAGGCTCCCAAGCCCACGAACCTGCTCGAAGCCGCGACCTCAACCCCCATTACCCCAGCAGTCAACGGTAACGCCGTATCAACACCAACACCCGCCGCCAACGGCACTTCAGCAGTCCAAACATCCACCGGCGAAATCACCGCCGCCGCAACTCCGATCCCCCCAGACGCCGACGACTTTAGCCCCGACGACACCTACCGCTGCATCATCAACCTCAACATCAACCTCTCCTCGCAAGTCTACACCGACAAGTTCGAGTGGTCGCTCCTTCACCCGCCAGGCACCGCCGAGGCCTTCGCCAAGCAGACCTGCGCCGACCTCGGTCTGCACGGCGAGTGGGTGCCAGCCATGACGCACGCCATCTACGAGGCTGTGCTCAAGCTCAAGAAGGAAGCCTGCGAGTCCGGCGGCCTGGTAGCCGGCTGGGGCACCACCGCACTGGGTGTTGGCGGTGTCGAGTTCCCCAACGACACTGCCGTCACCGCGGGCGGCGAGGGTGCCGGCTGGCGATACGACCCGGAGCATCTGGCGGAGGACTGGGAGCCCAAGCTGGAGACGCTGTCGAAGGAGGAGATCGAGAAGCGCGAGGGCGATCGCGAGAGGCAGATCCGCAGACTGCGCAGAGAGACCGCTAGGTTCAGCAGCAATACCGGCATGGCGGGCGGCGTGCCCGTCGGCTTTGGATTTGGCGGGCTTATTGAACAGGAAGAGGAGCGCATGGGTCGTGGGGAGAGGAGCAAGAAGAAGAGAAGGTTTAGAAGCTTGTCGCCGACTAGTGGTAGGCACACCCCGGATGCTGGCGGGGGCGGCGGCGGTGGTGGTGGTGGTGGGTATGGTGGTGGTGGAACGCTGGCGGATAATGAACGGAACAACTGGAGGTGCTCTTGCTGTAGGGTGTGGGGTACCAGTGTGTGGGCAGTTCGGGATGGGCCTTATGGACCGAGGGTGAGTGATCTGATTTGCGACCTATGTTTGTGGAAAGTGATGATGCTAACGAGTCGGTGTCACAGTCACTCTGCAATAACTGCGGCTTCATCTACGAGCGGGATAGGAAACTGCCGAGGTGGGCTAGGAACCTGCACGGAGCTGATCCTAAGCCTCTATGAAAGAAGGATGTTCAAGGCTGGAAAAGTTTGGCCGACGGGGGCAGGGTTTATGGGTTGGCGTCTTGATTGGAGAAACGTCTGTCTCCTGGCTTGACTTCTCTTCCAAAAAAGACAATGTACTTTGCATCGAGACCATCGGTTTGATATCGTCGTCTTCAACTTCATTCAGGAGGGGGATGTAGAAAAAGGAAGGAAATTTAAGCAGAGGGAACCGGCGTCAGGCAAGGCTAGGATAGGAGAAAGCAGTGTTACAGTTGGCACATTTGTTTAGCTGAAATACATGTTTATGTTTCAACAGCTTGTCATCTCCATTTGTTGAAGCTCCCAATAGCTCCGGCGCTGCTTGTCTGTTGTTCCTCCATTTTCGCATAACCGGTGTTATAAAGTCCGCAAAGGCCATGACAATGATCGCGCTGATTAAGAAGGGTGCAAGTCGACGAAGGCCAGGTTGACCGAATTTGCTTCCCTTTCGAATGGAAGTTGTCACCCCAATGCCTTTCTAACGAAACGGCCAAGCACAAAACCAGTCTCGTTTCCTGTTCGATACGAGTGCTTGTTTTCGATGGCTAGGAAACCATAGCATTGCAAGGTAAGCGTAAGGAATTCAGTCCAGTCCAGCCCACCAACCTGCATCAAAACGGCAAAACGAATGAAGGAAGGAGAAACTTGAGAGAAAAAAAGAAACCGGCCATCGGCGATCACAGAAGAGCCCACCAAAAACTGGTATGAGTTGTGCAAAAACGCCAAAAGAATGGACAATACCGGATTCGAACCGGTGACCTTTCACAAAGGCGCATTTGCAAACAATGCGAAGCGAAAATCATACCCCTAGACCAATTGCCCATCGTATGTTTTTGTTGGTAGGTGGTTCGTTCTTGGTGCTTATATTGCCACAGCCCAATAAGCTACTTACTATGGGCTATTCTTGAACCGGACGGATGATCTCTGGAAACTCCAAGTCTGGCTGGTTGAGAACTTCCGCTAGTATGAACGAAGGGGCAGAAGGATATTCAAGTCAGCTTTCTCGTTGCATTGATAACTGCGTACAAACATGTACCTAATCTAAAATAGCGACCATGACAGAAACTTGGTTGAGCGTTTGAGGTGCCGGTGTGATCTGCAGCGAGGTGTACCTGCAGTAGGTACCTTGATGGCAGATGCGAGGGTAATAGTGTCTCGGCATTGCAGTAACTAGCAGTACCATTCTTTTTCCTTTATCCCTTGCCATGCCAAGTATACCGTAGAGGTAGAAATCCGCCACAGTCAATCTCCTCTTTGAGCGCCGGGCAGGGCATATGTATCTATCTCGTTAGTGAAAAATCGAGGATAATTCACACAAACTCTTAACTTGCGTGCGTTTCAATGTACAGGATCTGGCTTGCCCTGTACAGATCTGCCCCCCTGCCCGGCGCTCAAAAGAGGAGATTGACTGTGGCGGATTTCCCGAGTTTCTACGGTATTTTTGTTAGTGCTCTTCGTACTTGCCTAACGCACCTCTAGCCCATTCTCGCCCAGTCTGGCCCGCGGCTTATAGGACATTCATATCCCGTTGCATCGATCCGGAAGACTTATTATCGGAACAGGCAACATACCGAACCCGACGCAACCCGACACTACTATCGTCAGCACACCACACCGGCGGAAAGGAGCGAAGGAAACGGACGATTCTTTATCAGACCGACAACACGCCTCTCGTGGAACCACGCGACAACCGTTAGGTAAAGATCGATCGGATATTGCAAGCTGCAGTTACCGTTACGTGAGTCCAACGTCACCTCATGCATCCGATCATCATCCTTTTTTTCCTTCCCGTTCCCCTCTGTTCCCGTCTTCAAGTGAGGACTCCATGCATCCAACCAGCTGCTTTACCCCAGCTTGCCCAGATTTGCCGAGCCTGTTGATCGTCGAATCGCCGAGAAAACCGCCCATCCCCACAAAAGTGAGATGGAAATGCCGGGGCCGACGGCTGGACTAGACTTCCAGATGTCAAGCCACCATAGTTCTTGAAGAAATGTCAGATCAGACAGACAATCTTAAGATGGGCAACGCGAACGAAAAGAAGATGCGGAGAGTAAGCGAGCGGGGTATGGGGTACATGGCCGTTGCCGTTGCCGGTTTCTCCTCTATATGTGCATACCTGTAACATCACCTCATGCATCATTCCTTCCATTCGGCTTTCGACGATGATTCGGATCAAAAGGAGAAAGCCCGAGGGGAACGCGGAATTTCTCGGTAGGTTGTCCCGTCAAGTACTAATCGGCACCTCGGATCATGTCAGCAGTATGGTCAGCGCTAAAGGATGATATTATATTGCACTCTCTCCCACTCCCGGTCCCCTGACTCAAACACCTCCAAACTATTTACACTTGCCATATCGGACCACCACCCAGCAAACATCAACCCCGGCCGGTGATCTCCCAAACAATCGACAAACGACATCTAGCCCGGTCCATAACACCTGTCAAGGACTTGGCATCTTGAAACATCACCATGCAGCAGATCTGATCCGCCCATCCCATCGATTACATCATCGGCCGAGCACCCCTCAACCCCGTTGCTCCCGATCCTATCCTACAACCATCACAACCACCACGACGACAGAACATCAACAACGCCTTATCACCAAAGTCACCAAGGCCAACCCTCACCACCACCCAAAAAATGCCGAAACAAGCCTCCTCAATAACCACCCTCCTCTCCTCCCTCTCCGCCCTAGCCGAAGCCAACCCCTCCCGGCCCGCCCGCGCTCCCCTCCGGATCCACTTCCCCGGCTCTCCCTCTCCCACAACCGTCAGCACCCCGGGAACCCCCCTCTCAAAGGACGCCGCCGCCCTCCCCCCCTCTTACTCCATCTCCGCCACCGCTCTCTCCAACATCACCTTACCCAACTGCGACCTCAGTCCCGTCTCCAGTCACCATTCCTCCCCTGGCTCTTCTGCGGGTCATTCTAGGAGAGGCTCAGAAGCCAGCGACGCTCAAGGCAACATCCCTCATTACCTGGTCATCTGCCTTGATCTTGATCCTCCTTTTCCCAGTTTCCCCGTGCTAGCACCGATTTTGCATTGCTTGGAAGCGGACTTGAGACTGGAGACGGGGGAGTTGGATGCTGATGAGGGGTATGTGTATTTGACTGCTGATGAGGTGGCGGGGGGGAGTGAGGGGATTAGGCACTCTAGGCAAGAGAGGAGGACGAAGCCGGTGGTAAGGTATATGGGGCCGAAACCGCCGGGGGTGAGTAGTCCACATCGGTATGTGTTTTTGTGTTGGGAGCAGCCGGGGGGTGTGGATGGGCAGAAGGTGAGGGAGGTTTTGGGGTTGGATGGTGGTGGGGAGGGAGAGAAGGATATGGGACTGGCAAAGAGGGTGAGATGGGACCAGCAGAGTTTTGAGAGAAATTTGGGGCTGGGGGAGGTGGTGGCGGGGAATTATTTTGTTTGTTGATTGATGAATGGTGGTGGTGGTGTTGGATGAGGAAGATCGGAGTCGGAGGTGATGGGGGGTGGGAGTGGATGGGAAAGTCTGCTGAAGTTGGGTACCAACTTATCCTTTTGCTCTAGGAATCGCTCATCGTTGGATCAGGACGGGAAGACCGCGAGATTTGGTTACACACCCGAAATTGTACGAAAGGCTGTAATGCTACTATATCTTCACAAGCACACGGTCCCGACTCGAATTTTGAACAAGCCATGATGCGTCTGATCCCAAGTTCCACCGCCTCCTGGATCACCTTCAAGATGCCAACCTACACTCGCCACTCCCATTCACATCCCCCCCCCCCCCTCTTCCTATTACTAACTAAACCCTCCCAAACCTTCGGTCCCGGCGACTCATAACTGGTCGTCTGCCAACTAAAAATCAACCCCTTCTCCTAATGACTCCCAAGACATATAATCCACAATAATTGTTTTGTAAAGCTGTGGTTTACCGTTCCTTCCATGCGAGCTTCCCAGTCGATTAAAGGCAAAAACGGCATTCAAAGTGTAATAGGTTCCAATATTCCATATCCTCCAACCTCCTCCCACGCGATTCTCCATCGTTTAAGAATGTGGCTTTCGTTTATCGGTTTATAGTGGAGGTGGCAAGCTCTGATTCCCAGTTATTCCCAAGATGTTAACGAATTGGTTGTCGTTAACTGTACAAGGTTACAGTCATCTTTTCACTAAGACACTAGCGGCCGATGTCGTGATGGTGCTAAACAATGGTGAGATGCAAGAAGTACCCATCTTTTAGGCTTGGCTTGCCCCACTAACGCTTCTTGGTCGATAACCTAAACCTTATTCGTGCAGCTTATCCAAACAGACTGCCGAACCGCTAACCTCTTTTGAGGTTATTCGCTACCCCCACAAAAGTTCACAACACCAACGGCAACGACTCGCGCAGCATCAATTCCGTTCATGCCCCCCACATACCCATCGCGTGGGGATCATCGACATTTCCACCCTTTTTGACGAATTCTCCGTGTGGGAAGTGAGGAAAAGAAAACTCAGCAACCGTAACCGAGGGCGATGGGGGGCTGTCAAAGTTCTAGC
Source organism: Neurospora sp. FGSC 26632 (assembly GCA_009804965.1). Classification (NCBI taxonomy): domain Eukaryota; kingdom Fungi; phylum Ascomycota; class Sordariomycetes; order Sordariales; family Sordariaceae; genus Neurospora; species Neurospora sp. FGSC 26632. The sequence continues at coordinate 738 of RAOH01000222.1, read as the reverse complement.
CTCCCCCACTTTGCGTTGTATGTACGCAGTAGAGTCACACTGCGGTATGTAATGTGTATGCGAGGCGGAGTAGAGATGGGGGATGTGGAAGGATACATAAAAACGGGCCAGGTCCCGGTGGTTTGGGTGTGATGAAAGACTGAATCTACCCTTTGGATCTCTTCCCATAAGTTCTGCTGCACATAGGACCACCACTCGAAGGCAGACAAGATGTCCTCGACGGACAACAAGGAAAAGAACGTCGAGCTCGGCCCCGTCTCATCGACGGGGTCAGACGCTGACGAGCAAATCACCAAGCCGGTATCCAAGTTTACTCGGTGGTACCGCAGCCCTCTGTTCAACGTTATTATGGTCGGTCTCATCTCGTTCACCCAGCCCGGCATCTGGAATGCCCTCAATAGTACGGGCGCCGGCGGCGCGCAGGAGCCGTACCTGGTTAACGGGTCGAACTCTTTGACTTTCGGGTATGTCTTCCTCTTCTCCCCTCCCTTAGCCCCTTGCCTCATAACATGGAAGCTAACAACTCCCCACCACAGCATCATGGTCTTTGGCTGCTCCCTCTTCTCCATTCTCTCCAACAAGATCGGCATCAAATGGGTTCTCATCATCGGCACCCTCGGCTACGCGCCCTACTCCGCCTCGCTCTACGTCAACAACCGCTACGGAACCGAATGGTTCGTCCTCTTCGGCGGCGCCCTCTGCGGCATCGCCGCCTCCGCCCTGTGGGCCTCCGAGGGC